>VSMD01012574.1:0-12478 GCA_008750895.1 Mirza zaza
GGCGCACCGCGGTCAGGTCCATGATGGACGGCTGGCTAAGGAAGGAGTGCGGGGCGCACCGCGGTCAGGTCCATGGTGGACGGCTGGCTAAGGAAGGAGTGCCGGGCGCACCGCGGTCAGGTCCGGGATGCACGGCTGGCGAAGGAGTGCGGGCGCACCGCGGTCAGGTCCGTGATGGACGGCTGGCTAAGGAAGGAGTGCGGGCGCACCGCGGTCAGGTCCGGGATGGGCGACTGGCTAAGGAAGGAGTGCGGGGCGCACCGCGGTCAGGTCCGGGATGCACGGCTGGCTAAGGAAGACGTACACGGGCGTGTGCTGGCGCCGGTCAGCCCAGGTGAGCAGCAGGAGGAGGGCGTTGCTGGCCACCGCGGCCACAGAGGCCAGAAGGACCAGAGAAAAGAGGAAGAAGCCACATGGAGAGCGGCTGAACAGGCCCGAGAGGACGAAGTCAGGTGGGGAGGTGCGGTTCCATAGCTCCATGGCCCTAACCTTGAGAAACGAACAGAAGAGCAAACAAACGAAACGTTCACCTGGCATCTCCATCACACAAGGAAATAAATCCATTTCTTTTATTTTTTTAATTTCAAAATATTAAGGGGGGCTGGGCGTGGTGGATCACGCCCATAATCCTGGCACTCTTGGAGTCCGAGGTGGGAGGATCGCTTGAGGTCAGGAGTTCCAGATCAGAGGAAGAGGGAGACCCCGTCTCTACTAAAAATAGAAATTAGCCGGGCATGGTAGCGCGTGCCTGTAGTCCCAGCTACTCAGGAGGCTGAGGCAGGAGGATTGCTTGAGCCCAAAGAGTGTGAGGTTGGTGTGAGCGAGGCTGAGGCCACGGCACTCACTCTAGCCTGGGCAACAAAGTGAGACTCTGTCTTTAAAAAAATAATAAAAGAGGAGGAAACAGGCACAGAGGCACAAGGAGAGTGGAGGGAAAAAAAGGGTGATGAGTAGTGAGCAGGAGACCGACTACAGATTCAGGAAAAAGGGACACAGATTTCAGAGGGCAGGAAAGTGAAGTATTGGAGGACAAGTGGGATGGGGAGGGTGGCAGGCGTACCCGCAAAAACAAATCAAAAGTAAGAGGCTTAATCCTCCTTGTTAGAAATAAGGGAAGAGACTCTCCCTGCCCCTTTTCTAAGGCATTTTCTTTAGCAAATTTGTAAGTTCTTTCTCTCTGAAATGTATGTAAATATTTTGAAAGCTTTTAAAAGCTAAATAAGTTTCTTGCTTAAGTCTCTGGGGGAGGGTAGGAACCTCAGACCAGGCGCAACTCCCTGGTAGTTGCAGAACTAACTCTGTCATAAAGATGTCAGAAGTTTATTTTCCCTTGGGATAAAGCCAGTTAACTAACAGATCTCCATACGATCACTGCACTTACCAAGCACATTTAGGATGAACTATGCATGACAAATGGTGCTGTCAGATCCTCTTACTTGAGGACTAGTAACTGTTTATCTTGAGAACATACATGTAGTGGGTTGCATCTGCTTATCCATATAAAAGGGTGAAATTTCTTTCTGTCTGCAATTTCTTAGCAGATTGCTAAGAATCCGCTCTGATGTGCATCACATTCTGGTTTAATGCTTATTCAATAACAAAACTATTTTTTTTCTCATCTACATTTGTGGAGAGGTTTTCTGGGTCGCAGGAAGTTTTGTTTTAATTCCGTTTCCCCAGCAGAGGGAGGCACTGCAACAGAGCTCAATGCCAACACCAAATGCATCCCCAGAACCTCAGAACCTCCGAAGTACCTCTTGGACGTATCCCAGCCATCCGCCCTACTCTGCTACCTGAACTATAGGCAACTATGAGGACAGAAACTGGGGATAAAGGAAATTAGAAATATTTTACCCCAAAATATATTCTTTGACATAGTTTCAGAAGTTACAATGCAGAGCTGTCTTGGGGGGTGGAGGCGGTAAATTTGCATCTGTCAAGAATGTCCATTGGCCGGGCACGGTGGCTCACACCTGTAATCCTAGCACTCTGGGAGGCTGGAGGCGGGTGGATTGCTCGAGGTCAGGAGTTTGAAACCAGTCTGAGCAAGATCGAGACCCGTCTCTACTATAAATAGAAAGAAATTAATTGGCCAAGTAATATATATAGAAAAAAATTAGCCGGGCATGGTGGCACATGCCTGTAGTCCCAGCTACTTGGGAGGCTGAGGCAGGAGGATTGCTTGAGCCCAGGAGTTTGAGGTTGCTGTGAGCGAGGCTGATGCCAAGGGACTCACTCTAGCCTGAGCAACAAAGCGAGACTCTGTCTCAAAAAAAAAAAAAAAAAAAAAAGAATGTCCATTAATGCAGCCAGGTCTATCCTAACCTGTTCCAGGAAAGATCAACTGAGACTCTGACACCTTTAAAGGTCTGAAAAGAAACATTTACCATCTATTCTCTCTGAGAGCTGCTACCCATAAAGCACGAAGACCACGTCTGCTAAGTCTCTTCCTCTCTCCTTCCCAAACCTGTTTCTTTGCTTTCAGGCTCTCATTCTTTAAAACCCTCTGTACTTCATTGAAAAGCTGAATCTTCATTCTGAGGATTCCCATATATACATGTTAAAGTAAGTTTGCCTCTTCCTCTTCCTGTTAATCCATCTGCCTCATGTCAGTGATTTTTCAGTGATGCTTCGGGGGCAGAGAGTTTCTGCCCCTACAGGGACAAGACTATCTCACCGCCACTATCACATAGCGCCTAATCTTGGTGGGCACCCAGCTGGTTAGAAACGGCGGATGTTCTAAGACACGTTCACTGAATTTACAAAGGAAGGAATGATCCAGTACTTACTCCACAAATGGTGGGGCTCCCCGGTGCTTTGTTGGAATTTGTAGTTTGTGTTTTCTGTGATGTCACAGAAAGAATTCAAAAATGTCCCCTATGATATTGGTAAAAGTGTACATAGTTTCAGTTAGACAGGAGGAATAAGTTTTTGTGATCTATCATACAGCATGGTATTGTATATTCCAAAATCTCTAAAAGCTTAGATTTTAGATTTCTCACCACAAAAAATGGTAAGTATGTGAGTTGATAGGTATGTTAATTACCTTGATTTAAACAATCCACAATGTATACACATATCATAACATCATATTGAACCCCATAAACATACACAATTATTATTTGTCAATTAAAAATAAAATTTAATTAAATTTTAAAAAGAATGTCTCCTAATAGATGCTGGAAAGACTGTCAAAGAGAGTCAAAGACTATGGAAACCATCATGATAGGAGGATATTTATAAACAGAAAGAAAAAACAAGCATGAAATATCTGGAATCCTACATTCATGACTGAGGTTCTCCACCATGCTTCTGTCTCTGGGACAACTGGGAAGAAGTTTAAAAAATGCAGATACCTGAAAAATACCTATGGGGTACAATGGTCACTACTTGGGTGGTGGGTGCACCAAAAGCCCAGGTTTCACCGCTATACAATGTGTGCATGTAATAGAATTCAACTTGAACCCCCCAAATCTATTAAAAATGTTTTAAATGCAGATACCTTGGTCTGACCCCCCTGGGGTTCACTGGGTCTGGATGGGGTCTTGTCATATACGGTTTTTGTTTTTTTTTTTTTTTTTTTTGAGACAGAGTCTTGCTTTGTTGCCCAGGCTAGAGTGAGTGCCGTGGCGTCAGCCTAGCTCACAGCACCCTCAATCTCCTGGGCTCAAGCAATCCTCCTGCCTCAGCCTCCTGAGTAGCTGGGACTACAGGCATGTGCCACCCACCGTGCCCGGCTAATATTTTCTATATATATCAGTTGGCCAATTAATTTTCTTTCTATTTATAGTAGAGATGGGATCTCGCTCTTGCTCAGGCTGGTTTCGAACTCCTGACCTCGAGCAATCCACCCGCCTCGGCCTCCCAGAGTGCTAGGATTACAGGCGTGAGCCACTGCGCCCGACTGTCATATAGTTTTTAAAAAGCTCCCCTGGTGATTCTGATGAGGAAATAGGTTCACACACACTTGTTCAGAGCAGCCTGTGTGCATAACTCCATTTTCATCTTGGTAGCATGAGGAAGCTGCCTACAGTCAGAAGACTGTGGAAGCATGTAGAGAAAAGCCTGGGACGTAGTGAGACACAGAGACACACCAATAAAGGACCCGGAGCACAGTGCAGGGAGGGTTCCAAGATCAGCACTGACCAAGGCGTGGAGCACGAGACCACAGACATCACGGCAAGGTGGGCACAGGTGTGGGGAGGGCTCAGCAGGTCTGTCTGCCGGCTTTGGAATTCTGTCCAGAGCCTGGAGAATGAATGAACGATGATGGCAACTTTTCCCTAGAAAACTAAGATTACCAGTGAAGGAAATTAGAAATATTTTAACCCAAAACATGCCATTTTGACATACTGAACTGACTGAAGCAGCCTCGAGGCCTCTCTGACCTCCCTGCCCACAATCAGCACTCCTCCCAATAAGCTAAAGTTTCTTTGTCTTCTTAAGATACAGAACACTTAGAGAACAATTGTACTTTTCTTTCCCTCCCTGTAAAACCAGGAATGTGATCACACATGGAAAGACTTTAAGAAGATAATATCCAGTCTTTTAAACTCATTCAAATTCCAAAGAGAATTATTTACCAGTTAATCTCTGTACCCATCCATCTGTCCTCCCTAGTTCCGCTTTCTCGTCCCCCAACGGAATTCCTCTTTCCCCTCTTCTTCTTTCCCTTTATTTTACCAGAAAGGCATATAAGCTTCTGAACCCCATTGGGAAGGTGAATCTTCATTCTGAGGGGTCCCATGTGTACGTTAAATAAATCCGTATATTTTTCGTTCTATTAATCGATATGCCTCAGGTCAGTGATTTTTCAGCAGACCTTAAGGGACAAGAGGCTTTGCTCCCCGAGCTGGCTTCCTGGTTTCCAATACTGACAACAGTTGTCACTTGGCAGCAAGGAGCTGTCTCTGTATCCAAGCCGACTCTTTCCAGAAAGCCTGAAGTGGAAGCCTGAGGTCAGACCAACTCCTCCCATTCCTAGTGCCCCTTCAGTCCTCCTTCCTCGCCACCTCAGCACTTACCACGCCTGCTGCTCCCCAGAATCCACCTGCCCCCACCCTGCCAGTCGTCCAGGGCGAGGCTTGAGCAAGAGGCTCCTCACACGCTCTGCCCTCCCCCCTAGCCGAGCTCCAAATACGGATTTATGGATGCGACCATGCAGGACAGACTTCTGTCTCTTACAAAACTGATAATGAGATCACGTCCCAGGTTTATGCCTCTAGTTACAGAGCAGATGTCTTGGGACACCCAGTTCAGCTTGTAATGAGCCCAGGGAATAGACAGAAACTCCACAGCAAGAAGAAAGGCAAAGTTAATAATTGGCTTCAGGACAAAGTTCATTCCCCATAGCCCTGGCTCTGAAAATACTCCAGGTTCCCAGCTAAATGAAGGGAAGAGACACCCATGGGACATCCCCTGACATACCTACCTGCACTTTCCTAAGAGGAGTCTTCACCTTGTTGGGGCTCAGGACACACCACCCCAAAATAGGGATACCAGAGACCAGAATATGCCACCCTGAAATATACTTCTTTGGCATATTTTGAGCTGGCTATTCTGAGAAACTGCAGACACATGAGTAGCTCTGCAAAGCTACGCTTTGTAAGAGAAATTGCATCTATAAAGGAAATCTACATTAGTAAAAGTGTCTGTGTCGGGAACAGGGCAGCTGTAGACAACTTTTGTTACCTGAAAGATTTATCTGCATAACAAGAACAAACTTTATTCTTCATGTATTTCCTCCACTCACCCTCCCATAACCCTGTCCCCCACTCAAGCCCCAATTCTTTTCTATAGCTCAGCATGCTATAAGCTTCAATCATGTGGCCCTCCTCAAGTTTCATATTTTGTGTGTCAATGGAAAAAAGCCAAACTCTGTAAAATAATTTTAAAGAGATTTATTCTGAGCCACATTTGAAGACCATGACCCGGAGCCACTCCCAAGAGGCCTTGAGCAAGTGGACTGCCTGTGGCTGGGTTACAGTTTGGTTTTATACATTTTCAGAGAGACAGGGGTTACAGGCAAAGTCACAAATCAATACACGAGAGGTATACACAGGGGTTACAGGTAAAGTCATAAATCAATATGTGGGAGGCACACAATGGTTTGGCCCAAAAAGGAGGGCCATCTCAAAGCAGGGGCGGGGGCTTACAGGTTATAGGTGGGTTTAAAGATTCTTTGGCTTGTAATTGGTTAAAGACATGAAGCTTTGTCTAAAGGCTTGGAATGTTTTCACGTAAGGAGCTGTTATCAGAGATAAGCCACTGACACAGACTGGGAGGCCGAGGCAGGAGGATCATTTGAGCTCAGGATAAGCCACTGACATAGACTTGTGTAAATTGAGGACCTGCAGGTGTGTCTCGCATACCCTTAGGCCTGTCAATGGGTTACAGAGGAAGTCTCCAAGAAGGGAGGGGGGCACAAGGCATGTCTGACCTCCCTCCTAGCAGACAATTTAATTTTAGGATATTCCTTTGGCCAGGAGGGAGTCCATTCAGTCAGCCGGTGTGGGGGGGAGCGAGCCTTAAAATTTTATTTTAGTTCACACGTGGAGCTCCCGTGCGCTCGTACGTAATTAAATACGCTTATACTGGTGACGTGTTAATCGGATCAACTGTGCTCAACCAGCTTTTTAAATTTTCAGCGGGGCTCGTCTGTTTCTCTTCCAGGTAAACTACAGTCGCCTGATCCAGGTTCCCAGGCTCAGACCTAGCCCAGAGCCCCGCCCCGGGGACACCTGCCCAGGAGCCTCCTCAGAGCCCCGGCCACCTCCTTGTTCCTCAGACTGTAGAGGAGCGGGTTGAGCACGGGGGTGACCAGGGTGTAGAAGGCCGAGACCACCTTGTCCTGCCTGGCGGAGTGGTAGGCCTGCGGCCCAACGTAGGTGACCATGGCGGCCCCCGTAGAAGAGCGAGACCACCGCCAGGTGCGCCGAGCAGGCGGCGAAGGCCTTCCGCCGGCCGCCCGCGGAGCGCATGCGCGGCACGGCCGCCAGCCCGAAGAGCCAGGCCGCGGCCACCAGGCGCCAGCAGGCGCGGCGGCTCACGACGGCGGCGCGGCGCAGCGGGCGGCTCACGACGGCGACGTGGCGGTCGTAGGCCATGGCGGCCAGCAGGAAGCACTCGCCGCCGAGCGGCGTGAGGAAGGAGAGGCTCTGCGGCCCGCAGCGCGCGAAGGAGACAGCGCCCCCTCCGCGCGGGAGGTCCGCGGCCACGCGCGGCGCCACGGTGCAGGCGAGCGCCAGCCAGCCCGGCAGGAAGTACGTGGGCTGGCGCGGCCGCCCCGGCCGGCGCGGGCGGGCCTGGGGACAGACAGCCCCAGGAGCACGAAGTGCGGGACCGGCGTCCAGTTCCCCGCCGCCCGGGCCATCCGCCACCTGCACGCGGGAGGTCCCCGCTCAGCGCCCTGACAGGGGCGACGTGGCGACCTCTCCCGGGGGCCGCACCCTCTTCAGAGGCGCGGCGGGTGGCGCCTGTGGTCCCAGCACTCGGGGAGGCCGAGGAGGGAGGGTCGTTGGAGCTCGGGAGTTGCAGACCAGCCTGAGCAAGCGCGAGGCCCCGTCTCTGCTAAAAAATAAAATAAGATAAAATAAGATAATAAAATAAAATAAAATAAAATAAATATAAAATAAATAAAATATAAAATATAAAATAAATAAAATAAAATAAAATATAAAATAAAATAAAATAAAATATAAAATATAAAATAAAATATAAAATATAAAATAAAATAAAATATAAAATAAAATAAAATATAAAATAAAATAAAATAAAATAAAATAAAAACTGGCCGGACGACTAAAAGTATATAGAAAAAATTACCGGGCACGGTGGCGCATACCTGTAGTCCCAGCTATTAGGGAGGCCGAGGCGGGAGGATCCCTTGAGGTCAGGAGTTGGAGACCAGCCTGAACAAGAGCGTGAGACCCAGTCTCTACTAAGAAAATAGAAAGAAATTAGCTTGACAACTAAAAGTACATATAAAAAACATTAGCAGGGCACGGTGGCGCATGCCTGTAGTCCCAGCTACTCGGGAGGCTGAGGCAGGAGGATGGCTTGAGCCCAGGAGTTTGAGGTTGCTGTGAGCGAGGCTGACGCCACAGCACTCTAGCCTGGACGACAGAGTGAGACTCTGTCTCAATAAAAAGAGAAAAAAAAAAAGAAAAAAGAATAGCCCTGTAGTCTTCTGTCTCTGTAGCCTGAGGACGACTGAGGGTTACCTTCAGTACCCAGGGTCTGGAGAACCAGGACGTGCAAAGAACTCCACCTCTGGACTAACATGGCTGATTAAACATACTCGATCACCATCCCCTCCAAAAATCCCACTAGAATGAGTTACCACAGACACAATGAGAACGAGAGAAAAGAACAACAACAGTTTTTGGAAACTAGAAGCAGATGGATGGGTTGTAACTCACTTGCAAAACTAAGAAGACTGTGTTCTATGCTGGCAGTGCCCAAGAGAACAGTGACCACAGACGGGCCAAGGGCTGAGGAACTGGTGGCAGGAGGAGCCAATATAAGCAGGGGTGAGGGTGAGACCAAAAAAGGGATGCTTGAGCTGAAGAAGCACCTTCTTACCTAGATCCCCTCCTTCACCCACCCTGGAATGAAGTGTGAGACTGATTGTCCCGGGGAAGGTGAAACAGAGAGTCCCAGGACCAGGGGAGGCCCACGGAAGTGGGAGCTGTGAACACTAGAGGAAACTGAAGAAAGCTGCGTGTCTGGCCTCTTCTCCCACTCAGCTCCAGAACCAAGATTTATTTCCTTTGGGCAAGAAATTAGATGACCCCTCTATTCCCCAACCAGGAATCTGACTGACTCAGAAAACATCTAAAATTACTGATGTTGCAAGTTAAAAAAAAAAAAAAAGTCCAGTCATTGAACCCAAAGTGATGCCACAACTGATGCTCAGAGTACCCAATTTGTGTTTTTGGTAACCCACACTTTAGTATGAGCTGACAACCAAGGGTCAGCAGACATCCAAAAAAAGTTTCCATCCACGAAGAAGGGAAGGAAAACCAACAAAGCAATGCGGCTGAAAAAAAGGCTCTTAAGGGAAACAAAGATATTTTTTTTAAAAATTTTATCATCAACAGGAATGATATAAAGGAGATATTATAAACATGAAACAAGAAAAAGGCACTATAGAAAAAGGTGCACTCAGAGGACAAAGAACTCTTTTAAAAATAAAAATACCTTTGTACAGTTCTGCTTAGAGGAATTCATTTTACAAGTACCTTGGCACATATGTGAAATGACTTACAGACATGATCTGGTGTGGATTTGTTTATAGTAGAAAAAGGATTGCAGACAACCTAAATGTTTGTCAATGGAAGAAAGGCTGAATGAACAATGGAATAATGCAAATAAGAAACAACATAGGATTTGCTTTTTATATGTTGATATAGAATTTTCTCCAAATTATATTGTTCAGTGAAAAAAGCAAGGTATAGAACAGTGTGTATAGTGTAGTTGCATATATATATGTATGTGTGCATGTATATACACACATACATGCATACATTATATAACATGTTACATCATGTACTATATAATTGTATATCACAATTATATTTTATATATTATATAAATTATGTTTTAAGTTACATAGTCATATAATTATACTATATTATGTATCTTATATCATGTGATAATATATACTATTACATTTTATATATATATTTATAAAAAAAGAAGTGTGTGTATGTATATACACACATATCCCTAAATAAAATTTCTGGAAAGAAACATGAGAAACTAGTAATACTGCCTCAAGGGAAAGAATCAGAAGACTATCAGATTGCTGAGATCTGGGGTAAAAAGAATCTGTGGCGTATGATTTTTGTGCCGTTAGAATTTCCACCTTTGTGAGACAATAACCTCATAAACGTAAGTACATGTAATGTTGAAGTGATCCCAGTGGGATCTGCACGGAAATTGTCAGGTGAGAATCCACAGCACGCATGGCACATTGTAGGTGCATCATAAATATTTGTAAACAAATAGCCAAAAAAGTCCTGGAGTTATTAGTTATGAAAATACCATATAAAGGTACATTCATTAAAAGACCCTAGTATTGGGAAAGCAATAAGCAAACAGACCACTAGAACAGAGTAAGTCCAGAAAATTTGCAATGGAATTTAAACAACAGAATTCAAACTCTGTGAGAAAACAAAGGTTGTTCAATAAATGGTTTGAGACAATTGCCTACCGTGTTTCCCTGAAAATAAGATAGGGTCTTATATTTGCTTTTCCTCAAGAAGACACCCTAGGGCTTATTTTCAGGGGATGTGTTATTTTCCCCTCAAAGCCTCAGTTTGCAGCACACACAGGATGGCCGGGACCTGACAGGGGGAGCCGCCCTTGTAGGTGGGGCTGCCCGCACCTTTCCGGTCACCTCTGGGATAGTAGCTGTCACAATGGGGCAGATGAGAAGGGCTGCTCCTGTTCTTTACAATTCCGTGATGACTTGGATGCTCTGCGTAGCCACGCCCGTCACTAGGGCTTATTTTCGGGGCAGGGCTTCTATTGCGCACACGCTTAGACATCCTGCTGGGGCCGGGCGTGGTGGCTCACACTTGTAATCCTAGCACTCTGGGAGGCCGAGGCGGGAGGATCGCTCAAGGTCAGAAGTTCGAAACCAGCCTGAGCAAGAGTGAGACCCCGTCTCTACTTTAAATAGAAAGAAATTAATTGGCCAACTAACATATATATAGAAAAAATTAGCCGGGCATGGTGGCACACGCCTGTAGTCCCAGCTACTTGGGAGGCTGAGGCAGCAGGATTGCTTGAGCCCAGGAGTTTGAGGTTGCTGTGAGTGAGGCTGACGCCACAGCACTCACTCTAACCTGGGCAACAAAGCGAGACTCTGTCTCAAAAAAGAAAGAAAAGAAAAAAAAGAAATCCTGCTAGGGCTTATTTTATGGGGAGGTCTTGTTTTCCGGGAAACACGGTATTTGTTTTGAAAGACATAATCCCTACCTCATACCACACACAAAAATTAATTCCTGGCAGATTAAAGAACTAAATGGAGAAACAGGAGTATGTATTTACAACCCTGGAGTAGAAATGGTCTTAAATAAGGCATAAAAAATGGATAAAGTATGTAATGAGCAGTAATTCTCAGAAAAGAGAATCCAAATAAACATAGAGAAAGATTACTTCATCTCACTAGTAAAAAGAGATATTTCAATAAAAGAGATACAACATTTTACCCCTAAATAGAGTTTGGTCATATCAAGTGCGGGCAGACAAAACAAAAGAAATAAGTACATACATGAAGTGCCAAAGGACACACAGTGCGATAACAGTGGTCATCTCTGGAGAGAAGATTAAGACTAGGTAAGGATCTAGTCAAAGAGAGACTATAGCTTGATCTATAATGTTTGAGTTTTTGACAAGAACCTGTTCGTGTATTCCTTGATTTTAAGTGAAGATTGTCATGATATATCTGGGAGGTCTTTTCTCTTTAAGCTTTCTTTGTATCACAACATTTTTTTTTTTTTGAGACAGAGTCTCACTCTGTTGCCCTGGCTAGAGTGCCATGGTATCAGCCTAGCTCACAGCAACCTCAAATTCCTGGGCTCAAGCGATCCTCCTGCTTCAGCCTCCCTAGTAGCTGGGACTACAGGCATGTGCCACCATGCCCGGCTAATTTTTTCTATATATATATTTTTAGTTGTGTAGCTACTTTCTATGTTTAGTAGAGATGGGGTCTTGCTCTTGCTCATGGTTTTGAACTCCTGACCTTGAGCGATCCTCCCACCTCAGCCTCCCAGAGTGCTAGGATTACTGGCAGGTGCTGCCAGAGCCAAGCCTCTGGCTCTTCCCATCCTTCTGGGAAGGGCTCAGGAGCAGACTGACCGCATTCAAACCCCTGTTGCTCTCCCTTTTGATTCCTGCTCCCTTCTCATAGCTGCTCCTGGCCCCGGGCCCCACAGGCTGCTGCCCCCAATCTGGACAGAGCCATTCCCTGACCCTTCCCAACTTGCTCCCCAGTGGACTGTCCTGTGCACAAAATGTCCACATTCAAGAGCATGGACTACTTCAGGCGACCTGGGGGCCTTGGAGCCTGCAAGGTTCAGACATTCCACACCTGCCTGTTTGGTCCCAGCCTTCCTCTTCATCTTAATACATCACAGTCCACCCATCATCCCTCGGAATGCTACTGCCAGCAGGAGTCTGGGGTGGCATCACACCATCCCGTCTGCCTGGAGCAACCTCCCTGGCCCTCCATTCACCCTGCAGGCACTTGCCGAGCACCCCCTCCATGCCAGGCACCATGCTAAGTGTGGGAATGGAGTGGACACGCAGGTGGGTCTCCGGCCCAGGAGGCACACACACTCTTGGTACCCCATCCTCCTATCCCCAACACTCCTGGCCTCATCCCTCACGAGTCCCTCTTCCTCACTGGTCTTCTCTCCTCTTTGTACAGAACTTGGTGTCTAGACTCACCAAGTTGTGGATTGACCAA
>VSMD01012575.1:0-39654 GCA_008750895.1 Mirza zaza
TTTTTTTTTTTTTTTTTGCATCATCATTTTCTGTCTAGGTCAAGTGATCCTGACACAACTGTATTTTGACTCATTATTCTAAGATTACTCAAAGAAGCATTTGTTTGGTAATATCCTCATGGTAAAATGTATGTAATTTGATATTTTAGTGCAAGTTATATATTTAATTAATAAACGACAAATAAATACTTTTAGAATATAATACAGGACCCCCTTTTCCTTTAGGGCAACTACTTACAGCCTAACTTTCCATAGGAATCCTGGATTTAAAAACTATTTGACAGTAAAAGCTTAGATGTTGCCATGCATTTATTTATTTGTTTTTAATTTTCTCCATTATTGTTCAAAGCTTTTGTATCCAAGAGGCTGCTATTACCAACTTTCAGCTAAAATGATATAATAAATGGGCTAAATGGTGAAGCTCTACTTCCCCCAATAACAATTTTAAATAAAAGAGGATTTCCAAATGAAACTTAAAATACCTATATGAACCAAAACCCACTAATGGTAAAGAACACGTTTTGTATTTTAAAAACTATTATTAAAATCTATTTAAGACTATTAAATTCTATAACAGGAAAAAACACTCACTAATACAAACAGCTGAAAGATATAATTCCAGCTGAAAGGAATTTTCTTCCGAATGGTCTGAGGAAGTCTTTTAATTATGTTATCACCTTGCAAATATTTCTGGTAAGAAACAGTAGAGAATCATTTCCCTCTGCTGTATAGGTTTTCCATATTTTAAAGGTTTTTTTCTGTATTTTAAGGATATCTCAAAAAGAAAGCAATTATGTACTCGCCATTAAATTGGCACTAACTGATCAACACTAAGATTCTCACATAGTAGTAATATTCACTGGGGGTTGGGCAGTGGGGGTGGGTAAACTCACAACTAATGGATGCTATGAGCATTGTATGGGGGAAGGGCACGCCTCCAAATCTGGCTTGTGTGAGGCAAAGTCATAACATGTAACCAAAATGTTTGTATCCCCATAATATCATGAAAGAAATAAAAAAGCAATTCTTAAATATTTAGGGAGATTAGCTTTTAGTATGAGTGATGCTTGTTTCAATCATTGTTAACTTTACATAACAGATTCATTAATTTTGTAGTGTTTTTAGCACTTGGAAAAGTAAGTATTATTCATGATGTTTAAACAGCACATACAATTAACAACTGATGATAAAGTGTGTGGGTTATTAAAAAATGCAAGCAGAATCTAGAAAGCAAATGAAAAAGCAAGGCATATATAAAGATAGATGAAAAAATACTTTTTGGCCAGAGCTTTCCTATTGTTTGAGAAACCACTGCTCTAAACAGGCTCTTAAACTTTTGAGTCTAGGAATACTTAAATTCTTAACATTTAGTTTTGTCTCCATAGAACTTTTGTTTAGGTGGGTTATATCTATTGATATTCACGATTTTTGCAATTAAAACTAATAGAATAATTACATAGCATTGAGGATTTTCTTGCGTTAAATCTACATGTTCTCAGATACCATGTGTCACCCCTGGTGTGGTGATACGAATCTTCTTACTGCCTAACCCTTAAGAACACTAATTACAGGGGACATTCTCATATGTTTAAATATACTGTGAAGCATATGTAACACATCACACTTATGTAATTAAGTGTTCGGTTTTGGTCTGTGTTGGAGAGACATGTCCTGGTTCTTTGGCCCCCTGCTTGTAAGGAGAGCAAGCGTAGCCCTTGGGATAGAGTGATGACAGACACGGAGCACTCCCACACCAGCACCTTTTGTTGCAAAGTGAGAGTACGTCCCAGAGGAAGGACAGGTCAGTCTCCCTGAGTGTAGAAGATCCTGGGTCTCAAGAAGTCTTAACACACTTCCATTTTTATGTCTGTAACTTATGATATGCCAAATGGCGGGAGGAATATTCATGATCTTTTTGAGAAAAGGGTGGAGAATTCTTAGAACTAAGGGACCTCCCCAAATTTATCCTTGTAAGGTAACTTCCAGGGGTTGCCATGGCATTTGTAAACTTTCCTGGCTCTGATGGGCGTGTTTTTTACTATGCTAAGGGATGTTAATGAAGGAAAGGTTGCCTTTGGTCACAGGCTTCTAACTTCTGTGCATGCTCCCACTCAGGAAAACTTGCTAATCTCAAGTTCCTGCCATTGTGGTTTCTTTCCCCTATTTCTTCCGGTCCCAAGCCTCAGCCCTTGACCACGTCCTTTCACTTCTGCCCTGTCACCTGCATGACTAACCACCTGCCCTGGCATCTGCATCCCCTGATCTCTACCTAACATTAAGCATCTTATCCATTTCATTCTTGGCTTTTTTTGAAACTGAAAATGAATCAAAAGATCTACTTCAAATCCCTCATTATTTTTCAGAAAACATGTTTAATAGAAATTGACATTTTCTATGCACATTTGTCAAGATTAGAGATAACTCCAGATAGAAGTCAATTTTGATGGTTTTAAAAATTATTTTGAATATGACTTTTCCATGTAAAAAATATTTTCTAGGAGGGACTATGTCTGGTTTGTTTTGTTTTTAATGACATTCAGCCAAGGAACATACTCATAAGGCTATTTAGTGACATTTTTGTTTTTATTACAAATGAGGTGCATGTTCAATAAGTTTTACTTGTTGCATATTAGCTATTTTATTTAAGATTAAATTAACATTTTTGAGCAATGAGCATAGTATTTGTCAAAATACAGTTGCATTAAGTTAAGCCAGAACGTAATCCTCCTGAAACAGCAGCTCTCAGTGCACACACAGAATAAATCCAGACTTGATGTCAGAGAGTCCAGAGAGAACCATACCTGATGTCACTTTGCTTCCAGCCCCATTAGACTTAATTCAGACTTCTGACATTTAGGACCATAAGAAAATACATTTGTGTTGTATTAAGCCACTAAATTTGTATCAATTTGCTACAGCAGCCACAAGAAAGCTAGTACACAGGCCTTTTACAGGAGAAGTTTGCTAATGCCTATCATACAGTACAATGTGCACAATGAGAAAACATTTTGGGAGTTTAATTTAAACCCTCAAATGATACAATGCTTATAGAAACTGACTGTGGCCTTAGGAAAAATACACAATCAAGTGCCTCCATCATCATATATAAAAATTTTCAAAGTGTTATGGATGATACAGAAAAAAAGGTAATTATTGTGGTAGAAGAATATCGAGAGATCTGTGAATAAATACAGTAAAGATTAACAAGCTTTGTAAAGGGAATCCTATTCACCAATGGATTGTTTAAATAATGCTATTTATTGGAGTGTTAGTAGGTATTTTTTTACATGAAGTACTAGAGGAAATGTTGAAAACTGATAATGAGAAGTATATTGCAAGGAGATATTGACCAAAGTCAGAAAAGGAATGTGAAGGCAGTCCTTAAGTGGCAGGTCTGCAATCCATTTCTTCTTTCACTGTGGAGTGGTCCTGGCAAACAACCAACCTAGATTATTTCAAACAGAGGAGTGCAGATTCTTCCAAATATCGGTGCCCAAAAAGATACAAAAGAGACAGAGAGAAACAGATGACAGGTGTTATCAGTGGTGTCTGGTTAAAAATACGTCACATATGTTTGCAAAATTAAAATGTTGAAAATAAGGCACACACTCCCACATAACTTCAACCAGCCACTGTATGAATTTCATGCCTCCAGTTCCACAAATGTTCCAAAAAAGTGTTTTCATAGCTTAATGCATACCCAGTACTGCCACATGGAACTCTATGCTACCATGCAGTACAAAGCAGAAATAAATTTTATGGAAAGACTAGTTTTAGTTCTATAAGCAGCATCAACCCTAATGGTAATATAAGAGTTAACAAATCAATTTCACCTTTCTAAATTAATTTGTTATATTACCTTCTATTGATTTTTTTTCTAATGCAAATGCATTGCTGGCAAAATACGTTGGAGATTTGCTTGACCTCTTTATTGTTGTAGGATATGGCAATTAATTTTTTTATTGAGATTCCAATTAGCTTTCTGCTCTTACAATGTTTTACCTAAATCCTCCTTTAAGGTTCCCCTAAGGTTACTGGAAAAAGATCATCCAAGCATGACTGTATTAAAAGGTAGAAGGAAAGAATACATTACTTATGTTGTGTACAAAATTGAGGTTACTCGAGGTTAACTGAATCAGATTTCTCGAAGAGATAAAGATGCTCTAAATCATGAAGAATTAATCAGAAAATTCTAATTGAAAAACAGGACCACAGTAGTCTATTACAAAAGAGGAGAAAGTGTCAAATTAGCACAACAGAGCAGGGGAATGTGAAAGAAATTTTACAGACTGTTGCCATCGTGACCCTTGTAAAAGTGTTGTTAAAGAGAGAAACACAGGAAAAAGCCCTAAGGAGAAAGACTTCATGATTAGGGCCGCCCAAGGAGAGTCTGTGACAAAGCGAAATCGAGCTCCATAATTGGAGGTGGTCTGCGTGTAACATTTTCAGATCTCTGAAGACACCGAGGACGGAGGATGGAGTCTGAGTAATTACTGAAGGGAAACGGAGGGAAAGGTTACAGGATGATGTTACAGGCACCAGGATAGAGCATAGAGAAGAGCTTTCAAGTGTACCACTCCATAGCAATTCCAGCTAGTACAACCATTCAGGTTAAAAATTAAAAAGTACATTAAAAAGCTGTCTTCTTTCTACTGCTGATCTAGTTGGCATTTACTGACCTTGAATAAGAGAAAAATGAGACAGTGGCTAGAAAGTAATAAAAGGTATGACAATCAGAAAATGCCCCTGGCATGAACAAATAAGACCATGCTACATTCAACGAAAGGGAACATTGCCACAGACCAAGGCCTTTCAGCTCCATACGGGAAGATTCTGTTTTACAAACACCCCATTCTCTTAGCTCAAGGGGTTTGAAACAGAGAAGGGAAGGAAGGGCGGACTATGAAATCCCAAGGTGACCCCATTCTCATCCCTAAATCCCTAGCCTGGTCAACTATAATACTTCCAAAGTGGAAGATTGAAATTGGATTAAATTGTAACTTCAAGTTTTCATTTATTTGATATCTAAAAGAAATCATACAAATGAAACATGTTTCTAAATGAACATACAAATACTAGGCAAGTGTATCTTCATAATATTTATTTGATATTAAAGCATGGGGGAAAAACTCTAAAACTGTAATAACTAAAAAGTTAACACTATTCAAGTGGGAATAAAAATCGGAATAAAAGGAAACCCAAACAAACCTGATTCATGCTCTCTTCTCTTTTCATATTTTGACATATATATTGAATTTCTTACTTGAAAAGAACAAATCCTCATTTTCTATTTATCAACACAGCAAAGGATAGAATCCTCCTTGGGCCTATCATGAATTGTAAGAAAGCATTTTGGGATCTAGAGTAAGTAGTCAACACAGAGCAGGCCAGGTGATTCAGGTATGAGCAGAAGGTAATACAATCACCAAAATGCAAGTGTGGGACAATGCTAGAGAGAGAACGTGAATTTTAGCATCATACTGACTACGCAAGATTGATGGCCAATTAAAAATCTACTTGTCATTTATTATTTCTTGATAAATGTTCACTGGGTACCAGAAATGGCTAGACATCTATGAGGATGTTACACATACATTTGCAAATAATTTACTTATTTTTTAGGTACCTTGATCAAGTAAGGGAGCTTCTATAAGCTTACAAATAGGGGTATTAGTTAAATAATAGTTAAATGTAGACCTTTAAATATCTAATTGACCAGGGTAATGTAAGGATTGTAAAGGAAACAATCCTTAGACTCGAGTCTGGTCCTTGTCAAAATTAACCATACGAACTATGACTCTTGGAATAAAGTCTCCAGATTCTCATCTGGTAAACAAAGGGAAGAAACAGGCTGTTACCAGTGCTTGCCCAGGAAGAAGGATGTGAGCGGGCAGCTATCTGCCTAGGAAGAGGGTGCTCCAGGGCTTTGCCCTAGCAGCCTTTGTCACTGATTCTGGCCCTACCTAGGGTCATCTGACACCTGCACAGTGTGGCCCCATCACCTTGCTTCCTATTTCCTGAGGCTGCCAGCCCTGATGATAAAAGGAGATTGCCCAAGGCCCAATTACCACAGGAAAACACAAAATGAGTCATGCTAATTGTAATGCTTCTGCTGATGATAAAGTTCTGATTGATTTTTTACAGAACCTGACAATGAATCAGAATCTTTTATTGAGCAAACCGCAGTTCAAAAATCAAACCAACCAAACAAATACAAACAGTGAAAATAATGAAGTTGTTTTTGGAAATAATTTAAGTGGTTCATGAAGTCTCAAAACACCAGTCACAGTTTACATTATAATAGTAACAGCTTTCAATAAGAAAAAAGACTTCTCAGAGAATCTCTATAAAAGAATAAGAATTTACATATAATCTGGATGAAAATGAATCTGTCAAGATTTCTTTTTAATTTTTTTTATTTCTTTAAAATTTTAATTATTATGGGCACATAATACTTGTATATGTCTATATGGTACATGTGACACTTTTGATAAAAACATACAATGTGAATTACTCCCATCAGGGTAATTGGGATACCCATCACGTCAGGCATTTATCATTTCTTTGTGTTAGGAACACTCCAAATCCAAACTTTTAGTTATTTTTAAGTATACATTGACTTATTGTTGATTATGATAACTTTATTGTGCTATCAAATATTATTCATTCTATCTAATAATCTAACTACATTTGTGCACCAATTAGCCACTTCAGTATGGCGCTCACCAGCCGCGAAACCTTGCTCACAGCTGGCACTCACAGTCCACACGATAGTTTGTGCTGTGCATTGATGATGAATCAGTTTTGTTCTTGTGTGATGAGGAAAGCTTTAAAGCACTAAAAGCTTGTTTTACTTTATAGGCAGCTTTACTTGTAATATAAATCAGAATAGGTAACATATACATATATGTTTTCATTATGTTATTTTTAAATGTTCACAATTTTATTTTGATAAATGAAAAATTAGAGAAGTCAATTCAAAATTATAATTTCATTTCATTCATATCATAAAGAAATAAGGCAAGTTTTTGAATATTATGATAAATTTTATTCTTTGGTATGATAAATTTCGAAGCATGGGGCTACACATAGGCTAATATTACAGGTACCTAGTACTACGCCTTTTATTATTTTTTGAGCATACAATACATCTTCTTAATGGAATTTTCCTTTTTGTTTTATCACTATTGTAAGGTGCTGGAAAATGTCTTTCTCTACAACGTATGAGATTTTCTGATTCAGTACAAGGGTTTTATCGCCTTGATTCGGAGTACTGTTATAGAAGTTTTGTTATTAACGCTAAAGTCCACGCTGGGCTGTGTGGGTTCATCTGTGGCTATCGACTATAGTCGACGCTCTACCGAAGTGGTTAACCATCCCCACTTTATCCCCTTCTCCCCACTACCCTTCCCACCATCTTTGGTAACCATCATTCAACTCTCAGTGGCCATGAGATCAATTGTTTTTAATATTTAGCTCCCACATGTGAGTGTGAGCATGTGAGATTTGTGTTTCTGGGCGTGGCTTATTTCCCTTAACAATGTTCTCCAGTTCTATCCATGTTGTAAATGACAGGATTTCATTCTTTTGGGGGCTATATAATATTCCACTGTGTATACAGCACACTGCAACCATTCACCCACTGATTGACACCTACATTGATTCCAAATGTTGGATAGTGTGAACACACCACAATAAACATGGAAGTGGAGACACCTTCTTGATGTACTAAATTGCCTTCCTTTGGATATAGTATACTCGGCAGTAGGATTGCTGGGTCATATAGTAGTTCTATTTTCAGTGTTGCCGAGGATCCTCCATACTGTTTCCCACAGTCGTTGCACTAATTTATATTCCTACCAAGAGCGTACTGCAGTTGTTTTTTCTCCTTATCCTCATCAGCATTTGTTATTGCCTGTCCTTTTGGTAAAAGCCATTTTAAATAGGATGAGATGATATCCCACTGTACTTTTAATTTGCATTCCTCTGATGACTAATTAAATTGAGCATTTTTTAATATACCTGTTGGCATTTGTATGTCTTCTTTACAGAAATGTCTATTCAGAGCCTTTGCCTATTTTTAATTGGATTGTTTCATTTTTTTCCTATGCAGTTGTCGGAGCTCCTTATATACTCTAGTTATTAAGCCCTTGTCAGATGGGTAATCTGAAAACATATTCTCCCACTGTGTGTGCTGTCTTTTCATGTTATTAATTATTTTATTTGCTGTGAAGAAGCTTTTGAGCTTGATGTAGTTCCCTTTGTCCAATTTTGCTTTGGTTGCCTGTGCTTCATGGTATTCAAGAAGTTCTTGCCCTGTCTAATGTCCTAAAACATTCTCTAATGTTTTCTTTTAGAAGTTTTATGGTTTTAGGTCTTAAATTTAAGTCTTTATTCAATTTTGATTTGATTTTTGTATATGGTGAGAGATAAGGGTTTTGTTTTATTTTTCTGCATGTGGATATCCAGTTTTCCCAGCACCATTTATTAAAGAGACTTTCCTTTTCCCACTCTATGTTCTTAGCACCTTTGTTGAAGATAAGTCACTATTTATGTGTGGATTTATTTCTGGGTTGTCTATTCTGTTCCATTGGTCTCTGTGTCTGTTTTTATGTCAGTGCCACACTGTTTTGGTTCCTATAGCTCTATAGTATAATTTGAAGTTCGGTAACATAAGTTCTCCAGTTTTGTTCTTTTTGCTCTGGATGGCTTTGGCTATTCTGGATACTTTGTCGTTCCATATAAATTTTAGGTTTATTCTTTCTATTTCTGTGAAGAATGTTATTAGCAGTTTGATGGGGATTCCTTTCAGTAGTAAGTACATTTTAACAATATTGATTCTTCCAATCCATGGGCATGGAATATCTTTCCATGGTTTTGTGTTCTCTTTTACTTCTTTCATAAATGTTTTATATTCATTATAGAGATCTTTCATTTCTTTGGTTAAATTTAATCCTAGGTATTTTATTTTATTTGCAGCTATTATAAATGGGATTACTTTCTTGATTTATTTTTCAGATTGTTTACTGTTGGCATGTAGAAATGTAACTGGTTTTTGTATATTGATTTTGTATCCTGCAACTTTGCTGAATTTGTTTATCAGTTCTAATAGTTTTTTGTGGAGTCTTTCTCTAGATATAAAATCACATCATATGCCAAAAAGGCATATGCTTCTTCCTTTCCAACTTTGATGACCTTTATTTCTTTCTCTTATCTGATTGCTCTCCCTAGAACTTCCATTTTCAGTACTATGTTAAATAACAGTGGTGAAAATGGGCATCCTTCTCTTGTTTCTTAGGAAAAGCTTTCATTTTTTTCTTCATTCAATATGATACTAGTTTGGGGTCTGTAATATATGGCTTTTATCATGTCAAGGTAAGTTTCTTCTATACTTAGATTTTTGAGAGCTTTTATCATGAAGGAATGTTGAATTTTATCAACTGCATTTTCATCATCCTTTGAAACAATCATATGGTTTTTACCTTTCATTCTGTTGATATGATGTAACATACCTATTAACTTGTGTATATTGAACCATCCTTGTATCCTTGGGTTGAATCCCATGTGATCATGATGAATAATCTTTTTAATGTGTTGTTAAATTCAGTTTACTAGTACTTTGTTGAGGATTTTTGTATCTGTGTTTATCAGAGATATTGCCAGATAGTTTTCTTTTTTTGTTGTGTATTTGTCTTGTTTTGGTATCAGAGCAGTACTGGCCTCGTAGAATTAATTTGGGAGTATTACCTCCTCCTTGATTTTTTGGAGTAGTTTAAGATGGACTGGTATTAGTTCTTCTTCAAAAACTTGCTAAAATTCAGCAGGGAAGCCATAATGTCCTGGGCTTTTATTTGACTGGAGACTTTTTATTACTGCTTTTATCTCATTACTTGTTTGAGTAATGAGAATTGGTTTATTCATGTTTTGGATTTCTTCCTGATTCAATCTTTATAGATTGTATTTCTTCTAGGTTTTCTAATTTACTGACATAAAAATGCTCATAGTAGTGTCTAATGATCATTTGAATTTCTGCAGTATCAATTATAATGTCTCCACTTTCATCTCTGATTTTATTTAGGTCTTTTCTCATTTTTTTTTAGTCTGGCTAAAGCTGTGTCAATTTTGGTTATCTTTTCAGAAACCCAACTTTTGACTTTGTTGATAATTTTGTATTATATTTTTGGTTTCAATTTCTTTTGTTTATGCTCTTATCTTTATTCTACTAATTTTATTCTACTTCTTTTCTCTACTAATTTTGGGTTTGGTTTGTTTTTGTTTTTCCAGTTCTTTGAGGTACATCATTTGGTTGTTCATTTAAAGATTTTCTACTTTTTTTGATGTAGGCACTTTTTGCTTTAAACTTTCCTCTTATTACTGTTTTGGTATATCTATAGGTTTTGATTTGCTGTGTTTTCATTTTCATTTGTTTCATAAAATTTTTAAGTTGCCTTCTTAAACTCTTTATTGAAACTCTGGTCATTCATGGGCATATTGTTTAATATCCATGTGTTTGTACATTTTCCAATATTCATCTTGTTAATGACTTCTAGTTTTATTCCATTGTCAGAGAAATTACTTGATATGATTTCAATTTTTTCCAATTTTCTGAGACTTGTTTTGTGGCCTATCATATGGTCTATCCTTGAGAATGATCCATGAGCTGAGGAGAAGAATATGTATTCTGCAGCTCTTGGAAAAAACATTCTATAAATATCTATTAGGTCCATTTGGTCTGTAGTATAGATTAAGTCCAATGTTTCTTTGTTGATTTTCTGTTCGAATGATCTATTCAATGCTGAAAGTGGAGTGCTGAGATCTCCAATTATTATTGTATTGGAGTCTATCTCTCATTATCTCTGATAATACTTGTTTTATATCTCTGGGTATTCCAGTGTTGGGTGCATATACATTTATAATTATTATATCCTCTTGCTGAATTAGCCCCTTTACCATTATATAATGATCTTATTTGTTTCTTTTACAGTTTTGTCTTGAAATCTATTTTATCTGATAGAAATATAGCTAATCCTCATTACATTAACTAAGTTTTAACCATAGAGTTAAAAAAAATTAAAAGGGATATTAATAAAATGAGATAGGGGCTTTGAGAATTTTTGCTGACCAAAAATACTAGAGATACTAGAAACTCCTGACTTCTCTAAATTTTCTTTTTATTCTGCTTATAAACATAGTAAGTATTTCTTTAGCTGATGTCTTTGTCTATACCTTTTTCATACAGGGCTAAAAGAAGTACATTGGAACTTTTAATATTCTCTCTGGAAGTCAAGGGGTGTGTGTGTGTGCGTGTGCATGTGTGTGTGTATATATATATATAAAATTAGATTTGTAGAATACATATTCTGCTTTAGCAGATATGCCTACTTTAGAAATGACAAAAGAATTTGGTCATTTTTCTTGGATTTTTAAACATTATCTTTGACATATTATGTGCGTATTCTATATTTTAAAGATGTCTACAATTTAATAAAGAGAAACAAAAAGATCATATCAAGACTTTTAAAATTAAAAAAAATACCAAAGTATTATTCTTTTCTTTATAAGCCCATGCGAGTTACTGTGGTGGGATTGGAGAAGGGAGAAAATTTAGCAATAACTTACTTTCACATGGCAACACAGTTTTCATAAGTTTTATTTCTCTTACTTCTTCCTTGAATAAACTGGTAACAACCAGGATTGTTTCCACACCCAGAGAAAAGAAATGAATATGAATTAGTTATCCCATCTGAAAAGATTTATATGCCTTCCAACAATCTGTTAATTTTACAGTCAAGCTGCAATCTTTCAACAATTCTAATGTCATCAGAGAGAAAGAAAAACTTTTTCTGGGAAAAGATCAAATTAAAGTAAGTTTTATCAGTTGGAAATGTAATGTTAGAGAAAAAGACCAAAGTACTATTAAGAAACTATTTATAATTATGTTAGGAATGGTAGAGCATTATGTTTATAGAGTATCTTTAAAACTCAATTCTGTCTTTGAAGTTAAGAAAAAATAATGAAATTAAGAGCAAGAATTATAGAAACTGTTCTTACATTGGATTCCTTGCACTAATTGATCACTTTTTTAAGCTTGAAATAATTTAATAATGATGTATTGCTAAGCTTTAAAATTCACACTTTCTATTTTTCCATTGTCTGTTTTCATTATGCTCTTTTAAAAGAGTTTGCTATCCTTTCTCTTCTCTTTCTGTTAATGGCAACATCATCTCAATCCCTCTGGCTTTCTTCACCCCAGTCAGCATTCCCCAGACATGCATCTGGTTCTTTTGTCTTTTAAAATATTTCTTCAATTTCCCTGTGCTTTGAACCTCCTTACCTAGAACTCTTGTTCTTTCTCTAACAACACAGGCTCTGGTGCTGGGGTTATTTAAATCTGGGATTTTAAAGTCTCTAACAATTCGATTTATACTTACCCTCTCCTGCCAACTCTCAAACATTTCTGCCTACTCTGTCCTTGTCAGAAGCTCTCTGTGGCTCATGCCTGGCTCAGGCAGTCACACCACGACTCCCTACCTTGACTCCCACCCCTCCCAGCATATCTGTCTACCTGAGTAGACATGTAGCCTGTGCCTGACCTAGAACATTACTCAGTAACCAGAACAGCCCTAGCAACTAATTTCCTTGTCAACTAAACTGCAGCAAGATTTTATTTGTTTGTTTATTATAACCTCTCTCAAGGGCTCTGTTATCTTAGTTCAACTTTACTCTCTATTTTTGTTTTCATGTGCATGTTTGTTTTTCTTTTCTTTTCTTTTTTCTTTCCTGTACTAACAATGACTCTTTCAATAGACCAAAGCCTTTGGTCATTCTTTTCCTAGTTTAAGCCACTTTTATTTAAAGTCCCACTAAAGTAAAACTAAAATATTTTCAATTAATTTTTGTTTCTGAATAAAGATGTAGACAATTTTCCATTTGGAAACAAGGTCACTTAAACAGTACACTTGTTTATTTTACAATAAAAGGAAAAATTGGGGTTTACTTCCTGAATTAATAGCGTTAAGTAGAATACAAGGTACATGTACATGTGTGCATAATGTTGGCTTTTTATTAACATAGCACAGTCAGAGAAATTAATATATTAGTTTTCCAATATCACTGTGATACTTGAGTCAACCAATCCCTGAGACAAGGAGGTTTGCAACAGAGAAAGAGTTTATCTACACAGCAGCTAAGCAAGGAGATGGAAGAGTGGGTCTCAAATTTGCTTTCGCAAAGATGGGATTTAGGGATATTTATGGGAGAGAGGGGCAGGGTGGTGTGGGACATGGGGAAAAAGTGAGGTAACTATGATCTGGGCAAGCACAGTCAGGTGTCATGGCTCTTCTTCATAGTATGCACGTTCAGAGAATGATGGCGTTAGCATGATCTGAGGCTGGTGTCAGCCTCTGACATCATAAGGTCATGCATGGGATGCTTGCGAAGGCCTAGTGGGAGGGTTGGTGGTCACGACTGGTTTGAACTGGACGAGGAGCCAACTTTATGTTCTCGAACTAGAACTTAGGTGACCATTACCACTGTGATCCATACTGTGGAGACATGCTACAGGGAAGCTGCAGGGAGTCCTGTGCTGTGCTGCTTAACTACATGACAGGTAGACAGTTTGCAATTTTTAAGAACAGTTAAAAGTAATCAAGGCAGGTTAAAGTTTGATGGGCTTAGATTTGCTCTTGGCTTCAAACGTAACGGTTATTTCCATAGAAAAGTAGTATATGTTCCTGAATTGAGTTTTTAATGTTTTTTTTTTTAAATTCCTTTGGCACCCTCTGATTAGAACACTAATAACATTCATCCTACTCTTTAGTATCCTCAAGACACTTGAAATGAGAAAGAATAATTTTGCTTTTGTTTTTCGTTTGCTTTATATTTTAATTTTCAGGTGGTAGAATATTTAGCGTGTAGAAAATGTGCCATATATTTTTGTGATATGAATGAATGCATTTATGAATGAATGTTAGTCTAATGAGTCTTTCCTCTGCTAAGACTAAGTACTATTTCCGGATTATGTGATTGCATATTGAGATGACACAACCTAGAAAACCAAAATACTATGAGTTAGCACAGATGATATTTAATAGTCATTATCATCATACATATTTTTATTTACTTATTTATTGTTTTTTTAAATCAAGGAAATGTGTGTACATAACAGAAAAAATTAAGAATGAACAACAGTGTCTTCTCAAATCTTACCATCTACTTTCAATGCCCTTTTCCAGAGTCAACTATTTTACCATTTTCTTGGCTTAGTTATTCTAGTCTTTTCCTTCAATCTGTGAATACTGTGCTATGTTGATTTATGCACTTTCAATTTTATCTATTATCTTCTGTTTCTGATAGGTAAGATTTGCCTCATTTACACAGCCCTGTATTTCTCCTCCCCTTTTTTTTCTCAAAACAGTTATTATTCTCCATTCTTTGGTCTTCACTGAAACTTTAAACTACATATTTTTATTTCTGCTTCTTCCACTGTTATTGGCTAAGATATAGCATATTCCTGTGATTGTCCCAACTACCAATCATGCTTTCTAGGCTATCGAATCCCAAGTGTAATACTGGAGTCTTTAAACATCCCCTCCCACCCCCACCACCCTCATGTTCCAAACTGTGATACTCGCTCCCTTTTCCTGCCATCCCGGGGACATCTGAGGACTTCTCTCTCTCTCTTCGTAGATCTGCAGTGCTGAAATTTCATATGTGATCCTAGACTTACTCATTTTTTTGAGAATACCTGTAAATAACTGCCTAAAAATGCAGTACATAACAAGATAAACTTTATCTTCTTACACATCTAAAAATGTTTTAATTCTGTTCTTACACCTGATTATTAAAATGTATTAATTCTACACTCAAAACAAATTTCTATGTGAATGGTAATCCCCTTGCTCCAATTTTTAACATTCGATGCCACTGATGAGATTCTGACGCCTATCTTTTTCTCATTATTTTGTAATATATCCCTTTGTGTCTACTGAATATTTTGAGAATGTTTCTTCAGCTTAGCATAACATTTCACAATAACTTTTTTACTAGAAATGGGTTTTTTAGGGCTTAAATATAATAGTTGCATCTAATTAAAGGTTCCAAGGACATGTGGCATAAATAACACAAGGTTAGATGTACAATGAATATGTAAATTTTAGTTCAAACTGGGACATTTTTGAGAGTAAAAAGTCGCATTACTAATAATGATGCTAATATAACCAGGTCAGCCAGGACTGTCCAAGCAAAGCAGAACATATGTTTGCCCTAATAACAAGATACGTGAATGTTATATATTCACATCTGAAGATTTCTTTTAAAACAAAAAGAAATAAATAGTTGTACTCTAATATTAATGATGTTATTTGCTTGAAAATTTTCCTTTTTTTTTCCTCCTATTCTGGGAGCCTTTAGTTTAGTGCTTAAATCCTGGATACTTTTTTTATCATCTATTTTCTTGTATTTTCTGTCTCTTTGGTTTTTTGTGCATAATTTAGTGGCAATGAGGAAGAATTGAAGGGTTTGAACAGGGTTATAGCATTATTAGTGTTGTGTTTGGGAATGTTATTATTTACATGATGATGATGTATAATCTGGATTGGAGCAGGTAGCTAATATCCATTAAGTCATTCAAACAAACATGACGAGATATAAATTTAGCTGGAAGCAGTGGAAATAAAGAGACAATTTGAATGGGTTTTCTTGAGACAGAGCAGATAATGCTTAGGAAAAACTTTCAAGAGGCTGCCAAACATTGCTGTGGAAAGGACATTCTCCTTACAATCGGAGAAACCAGGGTTTAGTTTTTTAAGCTGTCACTATCTAGCTTCATATTGTCATAGAAATGGAATAAAAATATTCAGAGAAACTCATATTTCTCTATGGGCTTCCAGGCAAGTCACTGTCTAGTCATTTTAGACTCCTGATGCCAAAAGACCAGTAGACATGAAGAGCAGTCAGTCTCAGTAGAGATAATTAATCCTGATCGTTAGAATTAGGTGGAACTGCTCTGTACAATGAAAGCAGAGAAGGCCTTTCATAGCTCGTGGGTCTTTTTGGGCATCCCCCCGATATTCACTCGCCCTATTTTGACTGTGAAGGGACAAGTTCAACAGCCACAACTTGAGAAGAGCATAACATACTTGGACTTCTCAGTGGTGAGGTCTGTGTCACCTAAACAGGTAAGCCACCCAGACCAGCTAAGGTGCTATCCAAGAGTGAGGGGAGAAAGACATCAGTGATGAAGGAGTGATGAAGGAAAGGGATTATAAGTATCAGTTAAAACCCCCAAATCTTCTATAGCAGCAGGGTGTGATGTTGTGATATAACAAGAAATACATATGTTTTGATCTTGGTGCCGGGTTCCTGGCCAGAGTTTCTGAAACCCTGATAGTTTCCTAAGTCATAAGAGGAATAGGAGCATCTTTTGTTATAATATTTTGTTCTTGTTCCCAGTTCCTGAAAGAGTGATGGATCTAAAAAGGTGAAAGGAGTCTTTTGCTATTCATAATAAGCCCCTTTCAATCACACCAGCGTTTATGTTAACATGGTAACATTTGGAAAGCTCAAAGGATGGGAGGAATTGTTACCAGGGGAACCGAATTTGTGATTAGAGGGTTGAAACTTTCAGCCCACCCAAATCAGACCTCTGAGGAAGGGAGAGGAGCTAGAGGCTGAATCTGACTACTAATGGCCACTGATGTTGTC
This sequence comes from Mirza zaza, assembly GCA_008750895.1. Taxonomy (NCBI): domain Eukaryota; kingdom Metazoa; phylum Chordata; class Mammalia; order Primates; family Cheirogaleidae; genus Mirza; species Mirza zaza. The sequence continues at coordinate 16,705 of VSMD01012575.1, forward strand.
AATCACGCCTTTGTGGTGAGGCTTCCATAAAAACCCTAATGGAAGGGTTCCGAGAGCTTCCAGGCTGGTGAGTACGTGGAAGTGCTGGGCGTTTGGTGCGCCTGCCCTCCTGCCTTGCCGGGTACATCTCTCCCACCAGGCTGCTCCCAAGTTCAGTCCCCATCAAAACACACAGTTACAGTGATTTAGTTTAAAAATCTTAACTGGCTTTGTTGTGATTCTAGAATCAGAGAATACTTTATTCCATAAATAGAGTAAGTGATCCAATGAGTTGAGCAGAGGGGGTTGGGGTCATAGACAAAAAAGGCTGAAGAAAACAGAAAGAAAGGACAAAAAGCAGATTGGTCATTTCAAAGTGACTTTTCTTACAAGGCCAGGGCAAGGAGACAGAAAGATAGGGAAACTATTGATTAGGTGACGTCAGATTACTTCAGGTTATCTTTTCTGCACAAGAATTGAAGCAGAGGGAATACCATCATGATGCCCAGGGAAGACTAAAACTGGCCTGTCTGGGAAATTGGCTGCTATCTCCCTCCTGGTTTTTCAGAGGGTTAGATAACAACTTAGTTTTGGTTTGGTGACATGGAACTTTAATGTGGATGACTCCATTTTTAGTCTGGTCAGTAGGGGCCAAGTAGAGGAGCTTAGTCTATAATGATGGCCTCGTATAAATTTTATTTAACAGCCTTTTTCAATAATCTAATAATCTCGTAAGTAAATTCTTTTCCCAAGTTCAGGTAGCCAATGTAGCACATTATCCAACCTGAGGAGGGGGCTGTGGAAACCCCTGATTTATAGCCAGTGGATCAGACTTGGTCAGAAGGGAGGCCTGGACTTGCAACTTGCATCTCAAATGGGGGCAGTCTCGGGGGACTGAGCCTTGCGCTTGTGGCATCTGATGCCAACTCTGGGTACATAGTGTCAGGATTAAATTGACTTGTAGGCCACTCAGTTGGTGTCCACAGAGAATTTGGGAATTGCTTCATATGGAAAAGCCCACACATTTGAGGTTAAAAGTACTGTGTGAGAATGTAGAGAAGAAAAGGGATTACTTTTGAAACCTTCCTTTATAAAGTTAATAAAGGGCCACAAGGTGAGAACTGTGGTAGGGTTAGGGTTAGCCTGAACAGTGCAAAGGTACAGGCACAGTTAAAAAATATGTATAACCAGTCGTTTTCCCTAGCTTGCACTCCTATAACCGCTTACTATTCAGGGGTCACATAGCTGATGATCAGGAACATTCTCAGCTTTCTTCACTGCTCCCACAGATAACACCACCCTTGTGAACCCTGAGGCTGGTTTTCGGGAGACCTTCCAGGCTCTGCCTTGCAGTGGTCTGGTTGACCCACTCAGGCCAGTGGCCCGCACCGAGGACCCGGCTCGCTGGCCTTGCAGGGCCCACCCAGACTCAGTGCAAGACAATTTCTGCACTGCTGTAATTCCACCCTGAACCCAGCCAGTCGGCAGACCCAACTGCTTCCTCTTGAGCAGCGGGAAATGAACCTGGTTGGGCTATAACAGTTTTCTCTTACAAGGAATGCGGTGCATCCTATTAATCTTCCTCTTTCAGCTCTGATCCCCACCCCCTCCAACACGAGCTTATTCTCATAAAGAAGTGAATCCTGATCTCCAGGGTTAAAGCACTCATTCCTGCAGCTTTGTATTGTTGGCGGCTGACAGCTGTCAGATGAGTTCCTCTCTTAGGATTTGCCCTTGGCCAAAAATAATTTCCTTATCATGTGCTAACCCAGGAATTAATTCCAAGAGAGTTCTCCCTTATTACAATCCTGTAAACAAAGCTCCTCTCAGAGTTTGGGTTCCTGGGGAACCCAATGTGTAACAGCGAGCAAGGTAAAATTTCCTGACTCACTGACAAACATTACAATATAAACACGTTTGAAAGTGTCAAAATATTTCTACACATTCACCTCAAGTATACATACAAACACACAAGCACATATGGAGGTACCTATACCTACAACATATTTCAAATTTACTATCTTGTTATAAAATACAAATAGATAATTTTTGTTTGAAAATTTACTTTTTCTCTACGGGATTCAACAAGCACCGATTCAGGAGCACTTAAATATCTTATTGAATGATATCTTAACGAAAGGTACGTGTATTTTGCATTGTTATTAATGAAATTTCAAGATAGCGTAGTGTCTAATATTGTTATTTCTTAGGAAGATTTAATCGCATGAATCACATTACAGGGAGGAGGATTAAACTTTTGAGATAACTAAAATAGAACAGGAAACAAGTCCAAAGAATTTGAGTGAACATGATTACATAGTAATAGGAGAATTTATACTTATAAACAAGTAAAAATAATTAGACTTAGATTTATAAAGAGATTAGCTGTTTTGTTTTGTCTTCTTTTGGTACAAAACATTCAATTTTATAAAGTCCAAACAGCTCTAAATATAATTCTTTTTGTAATTCATTTGGCAGTAAAAAATGTGATCTGACCTGATCTAATTTAGTTTTAAATCCTGACCTGAAGAGAAAAAAGGTTATTTGCAGTCTGTATTTAAGTCCCTTAGTTTGAATATTCATGTAATTTTCTATGAAAATATTAGGGTTTTGGATTATGAGCCGCTGCTTCAATCCACTGGACTTATTACCAAGTATACTGTACACAGATCAGCAGCATCTCCTTTCTATATGCTAAAAAATGTCTAAATAACAAATGCTGGCGTGGATGCGGGGAGATAGGATCACTCATACACTGCTGGTGGGACTGCAAACTAGTACACACTCTACAGAAAGTGATATGGAGATACCTCAAAGAACTAAAAATAGAACTAACATTTGATCCAGTAATCCCACTGCTCGGCATCTACCCAAAGGAAAAAAAGTCATTCTATAAAAAAGACACCTGCACTCAAATGTTTATAGCAGCACAATTCACAACTGCAAAGTTGTGGAAACAACTCAAGTGCCCATTAATACATGAGTGGATTAATAAAATGTGGTATATGAATACCATGGATTTCTACTCAGCCACAAAAAATAATGGAGATTGAGCACCTCTTTTATTATCCTGGATAGAGCTGGAACCCATTCTTTGAGGTGAAATATCACAAGAATGGGAAAACAAGCAGCACAGGCACCCCATCAAATTGGTACTGATTGATCAACACTTACATGCAGACATGGGAGGAATATTCCTCAGGAGCCAGGCAGGTGGGAGGGGGGTGGAGGGGATGGGTAAATTCGCAGCTAATGGGAGTGGAGTGCTGTCTGGCACACTTGTAGCTCTGGCTTGGGCAGTGCAAAGCCAATATATGTAACCAAAATGTTTGTACCCCCATAATATTCTGAAATTTAAAAATAAAGATAACATGAATTCTAAAACATATCTCATAAGAGATATTATTCCTATACCACTTTTATTCAAAATATAATAAAACAGAAAATATAATAAATGTATTATTTTAAAAATAGCAGTAAAACCTGAATTTTCTTGGGAACATTATTTAATATAAGAACTTATTAGTATCATCTCTAAAACAAGAATATTAGCCTAAAAATTCTTTAAAGCAATGATAGAACCAATTTAGCCATGGTATACTTTATTTCATGCATATGAATTATGTGAGACATATAATAATTTTAAAAGGCAGAAGAAGGAAAAGACACACAGAATAAAATTGCTAAGGGCTTACAGTGCCCCAAATTCTATTTATACAACCTATAAACAGATCATCTTAACCAGCTTCATATGTATAATCAAGTATAAGCGGTAAAATCATTATTTTAGAACGTTAATTCATTGTTTTTACCCAGGCACTGACTTGATCTTTATTATTAATTTACATTACTTGCCTTCTTTCTTGTCATTTTTTCCCCTTCTTTAAATCTCTCCTCTCACGCAATCAATAGTTTTGAAATTCTAATTTAATTATTCATCTAGTAAATAATTGTTCTGTCGAATAGCTGTGTATTTACATAACAAATGACTCTAGTGAGAGGGTTAGGAATTCCTGGGACTCCTTTAGACTAGTGCTTTATTTAGGTAAAGAAAAGTGTGGATTGAGACAATTAGGAGTAGCTGGAGGGAAAGATCCTTCACAGTGAAAGAATAAATATTGAGATGCATAGACAGAAATGTAATAATCAAAATCTCTGAGTTTCTTAGAGTATACTAAGCTCCACAAATTAAACTCTCCATATAACCTCAATGTATGCCTTTCAGAGTGAATGTGATGTTCGTATTAAATATTAAACTCTCTGTGATTGATCCTATCAGTTGTCACATAGACCACTCTCCATTTACTGTTTATTTGCAACGATTATCTTTATAGTTTTTAATCTATTTCAGATTATTTTCATTTACTGGAGAATAATTATGTCATTTGATTAAGAGTATAGTTTATATATGTCTAAATCCAACCTATCTATAATGTGTGATATTCCAATGACAATTAAATGACCACGTGTTAACTAGTAGCGTAACAAAGACAACAGATGGTTCATTAAAATGATATTTCAATAAAGTATTTAAAGGAGAGCCTGCTGTATCTGGGTCATGGCACATGACTACAATATTTTCTGTACTTTTCTGTCTATTTTAATATTTTATATTAAAAATTTTAATAGTTCTCAATACATAAACAAAGATGCTCTCAAATTAATTTGACCACTGTTATTTCACATAAAAATTAGTTTTAGGAAGCTTTTAATTTCTGTCTTATTTTATATTTTTCAATATTTTTGCTACTAACATGCTCATTTGTGGTTTTATTTGTTGTCCTTTGTGGTGTTATTTAAGAGACCCCCGTATTACATTTGGCAGGGAATATTTCCAGTGCACTATTTTTTTCCGTTAAATTCATTTTATGATATTTTAATAGAGATCAGAGAACTGCCATATGAATACATGTAACTTACTGTTCATGTACTGTTATATTCCACCTGGTCTAACAGATTCTACTTCTGTTTTATTAGTTGAAATCTGAAATGCTATGTGACTCCTCCTTAGTGCTAATATTTGTACTTATATTCCCACATACACTATTTCTTTTTGAAAAGTAGTCATGTCAGGAGGCTGAGGTAGGAGGATCACTTGAGCCCAGGAGTTTGAGGTTGCAATGAGCTATGATGACACCACGGCACTCTAGCCCTGGTTGACAGAGTAAGATCCCTACCTCTCACCTCTCACAAAAATTCAATCGAGATGGATAACAGACTTAAACTTAAGGCATGAAACCTTAAGAATCCTAGAAGAAGATGTTGGGAAAACCCTATCAGACATTGGCCTAAGCCAAGACATTTTGAGGAAGACCCCCAAGGCAATCACTGCAGCATCAAAAATAAACAAATGGGATCTGATCAAATTAAAAAGTTTCTGCACAGCCAAGGAAACCATCAGTAGAGCATATAGACAACCCACAGAGTGGGAGAAAATATTTGCTCTCCACACCTCTGATAAAGGACTAATAACAAGAATCTATCTAGAACTTAAAAGAATTAACAAGAAAAAAAGCAAACAATCCCATCAAGAAATGGGCGACAGAAATAAAAAGAATCTTCTCCAAAGAAGACAGAATAATGGCATGCAAACATATAAAGAAATGCTCAACTTCTCTAATTATTAGAGAAATGCAAATCAAAACCACAATGAGATACCACCTAACCCCAATAAGAATGGCCTATATCAAGAAATCCCAAAACAACAAATGCTGGCGAGAATGCGGAGAGACAGAAACACTCCTACACTGCTGGTGGGACTGCAAATTAGTGCAACCTTTGTGGAAAAGAATTTGGAGATACCTCAAACAGCTAGAAATAGAAATTCCATTCGACCCTGCAATAGCATTGTTGGGAATCTACCCAAAAGAGCATAAGACATTGTATTATAAAGACATCTGCACCCGAATGTTTATAGCAGCACAATTCACTATTGCATGGTCATGGAAACAACCCAAGTGCCCATCAATTCATGAGTGGATAACTAAAATGTGGTATATCCTCACAATGGAATATTACTCAATCCTAAGATATGACTGTGAGCTAGCACCGTTTATGCTATCCTGGATTAAGCTTAAACCCGTTATCCAAAGTGAGGCGACACAAGACATGGAAAATGGGCCCTACATCTACTCGCCATCAAATTGGTGTTGACTGATTAAAACTATGGTTTTCAAATGGTGGCAATGCTCACCAGGGATTCGGGGGGTGGGGGGACCCAATCTTAGGGAGGTGGCGAGTATTTTGGAGGGGAAGGGCATAACTCTAACCCTTCTTAGGGAGAGGCAAAGATATACAATGTAACCAAAATGTCAAAAAAAAAAATCAAAACAAAACTTTTTATAGGGTGGTGGGAAGGCGGTAGGGGGAGGAGGAAAGGGGTGTGTGCTTCCATAACGTGTGTGACGCACACCACTGGGGGATTGGACACATCGGGGGGAGGGAGGGGGGACAGGGGCAATTTTGTAACCCTAACAATATTTGTACCTCCATAATATGATGAAATAAAAAAAAATAAAAAAATAAAATAATTTAGTAGCACAATTTTAGTTTCTTTCTCTTAGTTTTTTTCTCTGGCCAGAAACATGCTGAAATCTCACGAATTATAAATTTTCTTTATTGAGTTTCTTAATACATGTACTGTACTGTACAAATCTACTTGACAAAAATAGTTCACAAACATGTTCAATTCTCCCGTATTCTGGATACTCTAATCTAATAAAAATGTTAGGGTTCAGTGATATCCTGGAACTGAATGCTGTTAACACATTCAAAACATACTGGGCAAGGTAACCAGGTATGCTGCATGCTAGAGAGCAGGAGATGCAAAACGCGGAGCGTCAGGGCCTCCCAAGTCTCATGAGAGTCTCAACGGTGTTGCTCCGCAGGGCCGCACTGCCATAAATCAAATGTTTGCTTATGTGTCTGCCGTACTGTCTGTGCAGCCGCAAGCATCTGCTCTATGTTAATCAACTTATGACAAGACTGCGTGTCTACAATGGTACAGCCTCACGCCATTTGTGAGCATAAATATAAATACTGTAAATAGTGTTTATATTGGGTAATGTAAAATATTACAAGAAAGTTCCTCATTTTCAAGAGTGTCTTTGTTGTTGTTTGTTCACTCTAATTCCATTTAAAATTTAGAATCATGTCATGTATTTCAACAAAAACATCAATATTAACAAACATTTCAAGTCTTATTTTATGTTTTTAAGCAAATTATGCCAGTCAATAGAAAATATTCTCCTAAATTGGGGAGAATGCTCATTTCAGACCTTTAGACCAGGAATAGACCTTTCGGAAGAATATTTTGAGGCAGTGTACACATCTAATGATAGGATTCATATACATTTAAAATATACTCAATCTATTTTTATTTATATTGTCAAGAGTTTAGTTTAATTATATATATTTAATTTTTGTTCAGATTTCACTAAACACGTAATTATAGATTTAAAGGAAATTAAATTCAAAAAGTTACTTTTAATTTTTTTTAAATCTCAAAATGAAAAACACCTGAGGATTTCCTGTCCTCTGAGTATAACTACTAGTCCATTTATGCTGTCCTCTAAGCTTATAAATATCAAAAAATTGGCAAATAAAGTATAAAGCTGGTAACTTTGTATAAGCATTGTGATTGGTTAGGCTCCAGTTTTAGGTGTTATTTTCAAATCTTGATTATTTTCTATTCCTTATACTCTTTAACATTCTGTGTAACAATATACAATTTATTGTTATCCCATTCAATGCCAATATGGATCTTCTTAGCCATGAAGATCCCGGCTGACTCATAACCTTTATCTGGTTCAGCACATGGAAAGCAATTTTGATGTCACAGCCAAGGAAACAGCACCAAAAAACGGAAGCTAAAAGCCTCTTGAAGAGTAAATATGAACATATTATTAACATCCCTTTTTTTGTTTGTTTAGTCAATGGTCATCCCAGTGTGCTTTGGAACCTTAGAAAATAAGAACATACAATGTGTGTTTCACATTTCCTACGATTTATCTCAAAATTTGTAAATATTCTAATCAAGAAGAAATCTGAGGAAGGGAAAACACGTCTCTCTCCACATCAGTGTTGTGGTAAAGGTAAAAGAAAATGTGGTCTGCAAACAATTTTGCTATTCTGGAATATGTAGGGGCCATGTTACCTGTAGCAACTTCTGGTTATTCTAGCAGTAGCTTATGGAGCCCTTGATCCTATGTGTTTCATTGGCTGTTTCTATAAACCACTTTCCGCCCCAGCACCACGTTCTCCACATCATGAGATCCCTTGCTCTGTTTTGCTGCATGGAAAATTGCTCAAATAAAATCGTAGGCACAGATTTGCTCTCTCCACACAGAAAGACACCTTATTTAGTCCCTGGTGCATATGAAGTGGCTGCTCTATTTCAGTACAATATCCCAGGGAGGAAAACATATTGTGTAATAAATTTACTTGTGTTTTAATGACAAAATTTGGAAAAGATGTTAAGCAAAAGCAATGGGAAAATCAGGAAAGGGGAGTGAAATTGAGAAGAGTTGAATTTATTTCCCATTTTAGGTTTTAGGGTCTACCAAGTGTGACTTTTAAATATGATCCTAGAATAATTATTGATAAGAAATTGTAATCTTTAGCTGCAGGAGAAATTTTACAGTGAATAATACTGACTATTTCAATAGCTAATCTCAAAGTTTCCTTTTACTAAGTAAATGCTATGGTTAGTCCTATGGATTATAAATGCTTTTGACAAATTGGTTCTGTTTAAAAACCCAGCAAGGCTTAAAGTGGCATTAACATCCCACTGTTATTAGAATGATTTGATTTCATTTGACATAAATTGTGTTGTTCCTGGCAGTAAATTATATACTCAACATGTTAAGCTGGTGCATATCAAAAGATTTCAGAGCCATGTGCATTTGGCAGTGCCTCTGAGGCTCTCACATCTGCAGGACATAGGAATGTTGATAGTGGAAAATGTTCTCCATCCTTTTAAAACAGTTTAATTTCTAGAAATTGCATTGTTTCCATATGTTTTATTTTTCATACAAAATTGTAGCATAACATTCATACTCTTTTATTTATTTTTTAATGGACAATAATTGTGTATATTATGGGGTACCATGTGATGTTTTGATCTATGTATACATTGTAGAAAGATTTATTCAAGCTATTTAACATATCCATCCCCTCACTGACTTATCATTTTTGGTTTTTTGTGGTAAGAATGTGAAATATCTATTATTTTAGCAATTTTGACATATACAATACATTGTTATTAAGTGTGGTCACCCTGCAGTACAATAGATCACTAAAACTTATTCCTCTAGTCAAATAACTGGAGGATATTAGGCTAAGTGAAATAAACCAGGCACAGAAAGACACACACTGCTATTCAACCAAAGACATGAGCCATTACATTTTATTCTATTTTTTTATGTAGATTAATCTGACTTTTTAAAATTTAAGCCAAAAATTATGTTAACCTATATGCACAAATCAAACCTTATATTTTAAGAAATAGATATGTTGCATATATTTTCTCATATTTACCTATATGTTAAGTATAAAGTTAGTGCCACTTTTGATCATTCTCTGAAGTTTGTTGTTTCCTATATCCTATGTATCATATTTATTATAAATCATTAAAGCACTATTATATACCTCATGGATTATATTAATTTATTAAATAATTTGTCTATGATCCATATTAAATAAGATTCAGTTGAATTTGTAAGTTACCTGAACTTATCACAATTAAAAATCTTTCAGAGTTGTCTATATTCTTTAAATAAATCTCCCAGCTCATGCTGAGATACAACACCAAAACAAAAACCAAAGAAAAGGAAATGTTTGCAATATTATTCCTATTAAATTGTGTAGCTGGAGAATTCCTATTACTCAGTCAGAGAATTTTATTCAGCATTAATGTAAATTTTAATTTATTTGTATTTACCTGAAAGCCCCAAATAAAATTAGTACAAACATTTGAAATATGTTTGAAATGGGTCTCATTTTCCCCAGGTGCTCTTAGATCTTCATTAATTGATTCTGAAACTGTTTACATTTTAACTTCTTATTTAAGTAATAAAAAAAATGATTCACAATGGTAAGTTGAAAATTTTTATTTTAGTTTCAAACCCTGTGTCTTGATTCATGGTGAATGTTACTAAAGGTAAAGATTTAAATCACTTTAATTGGATGTATAGATGATGACTAATTCTACTTTCCCTTGCTATCTTATATAATATAAATCAATCTATAAGTATTAAGAAGTTACTGATGAGTTAAAAATATTCAAGAGAGCATTAGTTGGCTAATTATAGTGGGAGGACTCTTACTGATGAAATTTATTTCTTTTACTTAATATCTCTGTTATATAAAATTTTTTAATTTTAATCATGTTTAAAAAAATGTGTTCAGAAATTTTATTTCTACTGACTACCATAAAAAAGTGTTCATTGGAAGAAAGCGAGTGAGCACCTGTCTTTTACTTTTTTTAGTTTTCTCAGTACAGCCAGACAGGGAACAGCAATTAAAGCATTAAAATGAAGATATTTTTAAAAAATGGAAACATGGAAACATGGCATTGTGGGAAAAATCAAGCTAGATAACATATGTTTTTGTTCTATAAAACACAAAAAATATATTTGACGAGGGTTGTATATGTGAGATGACGAAAGTAAATTACATATTTGGTAAGGGGGTGGGATTTGTCTTTGCCATAGGAAGACCTTGTGGAAACAACAGCATCAAGGAAATACACCATCTCTAGACCAAAAGCAATTGGATGATTTATTCATTATCGGATACTATAAATTATTTACTTTACACTGTAAAACTTATTTTGTAATTGTTTCATGATGCAACTGTATTCTCACCATCTGACATTCCTGAGATACTTTTCCCCATGCCTTGCGTGGTACCTGCAAACTGTCAATGCAGGTTCTCTAGCACAGAAGAACAGGCGCAAGTAGCAATAAGTTTTTTGAGGCCAAATGAGAAAACCTCTTCCAGCTGGACTGAATGGAAATAGAAATTATGCAAGATTTGTATTTTCTTAGAGAAAAATGTAATTTCCATGCACATTGAAAACTATAGCCAAAAGTTTTTGCTTCTGTTTGAATTACAGAAGTCTATTTATAAATATCTCTTTACCAATGCCAGAGTGTTGGCATTTTAGTATATTGAAAACAAACTTGGATAATTTTCATAATGAAATGTATTATTTCAAATGTATTAAGTGGAGTAAAAAATTTTTCAAAGAAAATAGGTAGCTATTTATCCTAATCACACATATTGTTGATTAATTCATGATAAGATTTGCTTCTAGCTATATTATGTTTTTGAGCAACAAACATTCTTTCAGGCATGTCTCATTAATCATTTAATTAGTTTACAAAACACTTTCTTTCCTGGAACAGTCATTGTGAGATTAAAAGGGATTTAATTGATGGCAGGAGAATTTGTTAAAAGTTCAATTTAAAAAGACACCAGGAGGGAGGGGGCAGGAACAGAAAAAAATTTCCAAAAATACAAAGAAGAAATGCAGATGAAAATAAGCTAAATTATATATTAATAAGACTAAGATTTCAGTAGCTTTGATTTTTCCTGAATAAAGTTCTTCGCTTTTCATTACTTTTATAGAAAGTGTTCCTGATAAGGAAATCAGAAGGTAATTTTATATATACAAAGAATTGTAATGATTGGTATTGCTAAGATACGGAGTGAATTTTAAGTTTGAAATTTGAGAGGCATACTTAAACCACATGAACTTAAATACATATTTTTCTTGTTGCTGGGCTTTCAAAATTGTTGAAATTAGGAAAACATATAAAATATTAATATAATACCATGTTAAGGCTCAGCATACCGTATTGATTTTATGTCAATTCTTTGGATCATTGTTTTATTTCAATGCAAGGCTTTTGTGTAGTGGGGAAGTCTTACAGACAGAATTAAATTTGTTGTTTAATTATCCACAAAATTATTTAAAATTCCTAAGCCATGTCTCATCATCTGCAATATGGAGATAACAATTGTCCCATCTCACAGAGTTGTGGTAAATATTCTTAAGAACTGAAACAATGACATGATGCAAATAAAGCAGTACCTGGCATGTGCCACCACCCAACTGGGTCCCTTACCCACTGCTTAGAGAGCGATATCAGATAACAGGAGTTGCAGCAGAGAAGGGGTTTAATATCTCAAGGTGATGAGCGAGGAGAAGAGAGAAATTTCTCAAATCCACCTTCCTGAGAATTTTGGGGCCAAGATTTTTAAAGGTGGTTTGACTGACAAAAGGCTAGCCAATTGAGTCTACTGATTGGCTGAGGATGAACTCACAGTACTGGGAAGCAGACAGTGTCTGCTTGGCTGAGAGAGTTCCAGGGTGGAGGGTCATAGGACACATTGGATCAGTTTCCACGCACGGCCACTGGTCCAATTGACGGCAGTTGACCTCCCGCAATGCAATGTCTGGAAGGTATCTCAAAGACCAGTCTTAGGTTTTACAATGTTGTTATCCATGGAAGCAATCGGGAAAGTCATAAATCTTGCCCCTGTCAAGGATACGTGGCACCTAAGGAGTGAGCAGCTATACAGCAGTAGGCAAGTTAGGAAATCATAGCTGGTTTACTCTTAGCTATGTCTATATTTCTGTAGAAATCAGACTTTTATCACAATTTCTGTCTTATGGCCTTACATTATTTTAATATAGGCTGTTTCACATATGTTATTCTGTGATCTAACTCGACTGTACTGTTTAAAATTGCAGTTCTTTCTTACCATGCTCCCTACCACACTTCTGGATCAAAAAGAACCCGATACATACATAATTTTTAACAATAGGATCAGACAGTTAAGGTAAGCTAAGCTATGTGCATGACATTTGTCTAACTTTTCCCTTAACATTTTATAAAGCAGAAGACACATTGGGAGTACAAGAGACTGAGCTGAGGGAACAAAAAATTAACTTTTAGAAACTGTGAAAAGGTAGAAGGTTTAGTAAGCAACCTTGGGGTTTTGACTGGGACACTGGGAGCAGACCCAGAGCTGCCACCAAGCACAGAGCCACAGACCACCTACCACCTATATATAATATGAGCAACACATAGAATCTTCTGTTGAAAGCTACTGAGATGCTGGGGCCAACTGTTGCTATAGTGATATTGATTAATACACCACCTTATGATACATTTCAATAACTAGAGATAACAAAAGCTCACATTTCCTGGAAACTAATAGTTTCCTTGAGTTATTCTAATGTATTGACTGCATTGATGGACCCCATGTCTTATCATCCTTGGTTATGGCGATGTTAAATTTTCTATTACTGCTATATACCATGAATTTATTTTCTTCCAGTTGTGTAGGTCATAAATCCAGAAGGAATCTCACTGGGTAAGATAAAGATATCAGCAAGTTGCATTCCTTTCTGAAGACTCTAGGAGAAAATCCATTTTCTTGGGTGTTCCAGCTTCTAAAGGTGGAAAAGTTTTCCTTGTGCCATGGCCTCTTTTCACTGTCTTCAAAGCCAGCAATGTCAGACTAAGTACTTCATGCTGCTCTCTCTCTAGTTCTCAGACTCTCTCTACTGCTTTTCTCTTCTAATTTTAAGAGCCTTTGTGATTACATTATACTTACAAGGATAACTCGGGATAACCTCCCCTATCACAATGTCCTTAACTTCATCACATCTGCAAAGTACCTTCAGCTACATTAAGTAACACATTCACAGGCTCCAGGGATTAGAATGTGGGCATAGTTGAAAGGCAATTGTTTTGCTTATCAGAATACTATTCTATCAATTTTTATATTTCATTAGTACAAAATCATTATCAATATATAGTCCCAAGTCATCTGGATAATCAGTAATATGTGTCAATAAAAATACCTTGAAGTCTTGCCTTCTATACAAAACTTTCGGCATCTTTGTCATAACTTCTACGAGATCTAATGAGTTAATCTAGTCCATTCTCTGGTTGGCCAACCCATTAATGACTCACCTTGTTTGAATTTGCATTTTAAATATCTTTTAATAGTGAATTTGTTTTAACTGTTCTGTAAACTAAAAATAAATAATAAAATCCTGAGCCTTCTGCCAACTGAATGGACCCCCTCCTGGCCAAGGGGACCCCAGAGCAACCTTAAAACTGAGTTTCCAGCCAGGAAGGGAAGGGAGGTCAGGCACACCTCCTTATATCCTCTTTCTTTTGAAATTTAGACCAGTATTAATGTTAAAATAGATATCAAAAGATGCACAAAACAGACTCTTTGTGACAATAAGATACTAAATTACAAATTACCTAAGGCCATGTGAAGCGAAGGTTAAGTCATGGTCTCAGGCCATCTGTTTGCTTATATTGTGGCTTGCTCTGTGATTAGCAGACTTTCTTAATTTAAAACGTTCTTTCTACTGATGCGAAGATTTTAGACAAAGTCATATTTCTTTAACCAATTACAAATAAAAAAATCTCTGCATCCACCTATCTCCCACTTCAAGATTATCCTGCCTTTTCAGGCCAACTGATATATGCCTTCCATGTATTAATTTATGATTTTAGCTGCAATTCCTATCTCTCTAAAATGTGTAAGACCAAACTGTAACCCTGTTGTCTCAGATATTTTTTCTCAGGACCTCTTGAGACCATGTTCCCTGGACCATGGTCACTCATACTGGCTCAGAACAAACCTCTTTAAAATTATTTTACAGATCTTGGTTTTTTTTCTGTTAATAGTCTCAATCTAAATTTAAAAGTTGTGTGAGTATAAAACTCCATTTTTCTCATAAAAAACTCATTCATTTCAAGAGTTTGCAATAGCATACATTTGACTAAACAAGTATTAATGTTTTATATTACTAAATATATTAGATATACATTTCTACACATCCACCACTTCTGCTACTTATGGCCTTTGTGTTGCTTCTTTGTGTTGAGCCTCAATAACAACAAACTAGCATGGATTTATCCTGCAGTTTACTCAGCCGGTGTCTTTGGCATGGATGGCTTACTAGTCAGCATAGGGAAGTGACTGACAAGCCTATATACTTGTGGAATGTGATTAATACAGCATACTCCATAAAAGTCAAATCTTCTAATAAAGTTGGCATTATGCAGTAGTGTACAAATCTATTTATTATAACATAAGCCTTCCACATTTAGATTGAGCCAGAGGAAGCTGGCTGGAGAAACTCATTGAAATTAGA
Source organism: Mirza zaza (assembly GCA_008750895.1). Lineage (NCBI taxonomy): Eukaryota > Metazoa > Chordata > Mammalia > Primates > Cheirogaleidae > Mirza > Mirza zaza. The sequence goes on from VSMD01012575.1 coordinate 31,877, forward strand.
AGGATTAGATACTAATTACTGGAAAGAAATAGAAAAGATTCATCATAATCACTAGCTGATAGCCTTGCTTAAACCACACTTTGTTCCTCAATACAAATTCATATATATTTACAACATAAAAGTTAGGCTTTTATGTACAATAAGAATTTTTTAATAACTTATAAATAAAAGTCTTTCTTTTCCTCAATGCCCTTCTTGAAAACTGAAGTATAATAGATTAGCTGACCTCCCACATACTGAGTTCTAAATAAATGATAGTTTTGATTGTTACTGTCTCATCCTTTTCTTTTTCTTCTAGGATATCATTGTACTAATTAGGTTACTTATTTTCATCTTAATGCTATGATAATCTAAATCCTATTGATTCTCCCTATAAATGTCCTATTGTTTCTTTAATGAAAATGGGAAGAACAAAAGAAAGGGAGAGGAGGGGAGGGAAGGGGAGGGGAGGGGAGGGGGGAGGGAGGGAGAGGGAGGGAGAAGGAGGGAGGGAGGGAGGGAGGGAGGGAGGGAGGGAGGGAGGGAGGAAGGAAGGAAGGAAGGAAGGAAGGAAGGAAGGAAGGAAGGAAGGAAGGAAGGAAGGAAGGAAGGAAGGAAGGAAGGAAGGAAGGAAGGAAACAGACTACTTCTGTACTACTTCTGCCCATTAAGTTTAACTGCCAGGAAATCTGTCATTTGGCAACAAACAACTAGGAGAAAACAAACAACCAAAAACTTAAGCAAGGGTTTTCAAACTTTGGCCAACGAGCAGTGCAGGGCTATAATCCCTGACGAAAAAAAGCACAATAAAGTGACCCCTATTATACTACCAGATTTGTTCCCAGTTTCATATTCCAAGTTATAGCTCAGGGCTGCAAAATGACAACAGCCTCGGGGACTTGCTGAATTAATCAAGAAAGAATTAGAATTTAGAGAGGGTGAAACAATCAGAATTTCTGATATAAATTGTGGAAAGGAAGACGAGAGAGAGAGAGAGAGAGAGAGAGAGAGAGAGATTGAGAGAGAGAGAGAGAGAGAGAGAGATTGAGAGAGAGAGAGAGAGAGAGAGAGATTGAGAGAGAGAGAGAAACACCTCTGGGACTGAGGTCGAGTCTGTGGAAGATGAAACATGCAAGTGTAAGAAGGCAGGAAAGAACTACTGGAAAGCAGGAGACTAACTGTAAATTAATTTCTTCTTCCTCTTTTTTTTTTTTGTTAATGTCCACATGACATCTTTATTTGCTTTTAAAGCAATCCATTGCACTCATTCTCTATCCTTTTCTGTTTTGTTTTCTTTTATTTTTAATTCCTTTTTGATTTCAGAATATTACAGGGGTACAAATGTTTTGGTTACATGGAATGCTTTTGTGCTGCTTGAGTCAAAGTCATAAGTGTGCCCATCACCCAGATAGTGTACACTGTACCTGTTAGGTATGATTTCACCCATCCCCTCCTCTACTCTCCCACCTGTATGATTTCCATTGAGTTTTACTTCCATTTGTGCATAACAGGACTGATCGGTTAGTTCCAATTTAATAGTGAGTACATGTGATATTTGCTTTTCCATTCTTGTGATACTTCATTTAGGAGAATGTTCACTGATTTCACTCAGATTGTTGCAAAAGGTATTAATTCATTTTTATGGTTGAGCAGTATTCCATGGTGTACACATACCACATTTTATTAATCCACTCATGAATTGATGGGTACTTGGGTTGATTCTACTACATCTTTGTGATTGTGAATTGTGCTGCCATAAAAATTCCATGTCAGGTGTCTTTTTGATAAAATGTCTTTTTTTCGTTTGGGTAAATACCCAGTAGTGGGATTGCTAGATCAAATGGTAGGTCTAGTTTAAGTTCTTTGAAAAATCTCCATGCTATTTTCCATAGATGTTGCACTAGTTTGCAGTCTCACCAACAGTGTATAAATGTTCTTTTCTCTCCACATCCATGCCGGCATCTATTATTGTGCGACATTTTGATAAAAGCCATTCTCACTGGGGTGAGGTGATATTTCAGAATGGTTTTTAATTGCATTTCTCTGATGATTAGTGACATTGAGCATTTTCTCTTATGTTTATAGGCCATTAGTCTATCTTCTTTTGAAAAGCTTCTCTTCATGTCTTCTGCCCACATTTTAATGGGGTAGTTTGATTTTGATTTTTTGTGCTAATTTGCTTGAGTACTTTGTAGATTCTGGTTATTAGTCCTTTGTTGGATGTATAGCATGTGAATATTTTCTCCCACATTGTAGGTTGTCTATTTGCTCTGTTGATTGTTTCTTCCTCGGTTGTGCAGAAGCATTTTAATTTAACTTAGTCCCATTTATTTATTTTTGTTGTTGCTATGATTACTCTTGGGGTCTTTTTCATAAATTATTTGCCAAGGCCGATATCTAGAAGAGTTTTTCCAAACTTTTCTTCTAAATTTCTTATGGCTTCATGCCTTACATTTAAGTCTTTTATCCCTCTTGAATTAATTTTTGTGAAAAGTGAGAGATATGGATCCTGTTTCAATCTTATACAATAGCTATCCAACTTTCCCAGCACTATTTATTGAATAGGGATTCTTTTCCCCAGTGTATATTGCTGTCTACTTTGTCAAAGATCAGATGGCAGTATGAAGATGGTTTTCTTTGTTCTGTTCCATTGGTCTATGTCTCTATTTTTGTGCCAATGATATGCTGTTTTAGTTACTATAGTCTTGTAGAATAAAGTCTGGAAAAGTGATACCTCCAGATATGTTCCTTTTTCTTAAGGTTGTTTTGGCTATTCGGAGTCTTTTCTGGTTCTATACATAACATAGAATTGTTTTTTCTAGATCTTTGAAAAATGACATTGGTGTTTTGATGTGGGATGCATTGGATCTGTAAATCACTTTGGGTATTATGGATAGTTTAACAATATTGATTCTGCTGATCCATGAGCATATGTTTTTCCATTTGTTTACATCATCAGTAATTTCCTTCCTCAGTGTTTCACAGTTCTCCCTGTAGAGATCTTTCACCTCCATGGTTAAGTATATTCCTAGATATTTTATTTTCTTTGTAGCTATTGTGAAAGGTATTGAGTCTTTGATTTCATTCTCAACTTGACCATTGGTGTATAGGAATGCTACTGATTTGTGGGTAGAAATAGTGGAACAAGAAAAATGAGATAATAGGCATGTCAAAGAAAAGACCACTTCTTAGGGTTTACTCTTATGCCTCTGACTCTTAGAACCATGGTGCTGTGTTGTATGTCCCAAAGTAAATAAATAAAAGTCAACCAGTATGTGGAGGAAGGACTAAGATTGAATACAAGCAGTAACGCATTAACATAACTGTCTTACAGATAAACAACAACTAAACTCAAAGGGTTAAGGAAAATGAAGACTAGCCTAAATGATGTTGAAAACAAGATTTTGACTATGTATTGTAAAGTCAAATACAAAGTAAAACATAAATATGTGCTATAGTTAGAAGATTTGATTCTCACAGGGATATGAGTTGCAATTCTGAAACCAGTTTAGATATAAAAAGCTTTCCAGTTACTAAAGGTAGACCTATGAGAATAATAGAAAGTCACTATGAGGCAAACATTTTGGCAGTTTATATTACAGGCAAAAAATCTGGTGAGTATTAAAATTAGTTGGAAAAAATGTTATGAAAAATAGAATATTTATATAGTATCAAAGTATCTCCCCACAAGGAAGTTTTAAAAGTATACATATATGAATCTGCTGTAGAGAAACTCAGCAGATATGACTTGCAATAATTAATTGATCAAGGTGATAGGATACACTGGCATCATGTGCTTCTTATCAGAATGTACTGTGACAAGGGCCCTGTGCCACTTCTGTGTCACTGCTGCCCCAAACCCCAACTATAATCTCGCTGTGAGAAAAGTGTAGGCTATCCCCAATTCAATATCTAGATATTCCAGAAGTATCTATTGAAAATAATATCTTCTTCCTGTTGAATTACCCTGATTTTGTTGAAAATCAATTGACCACATATGTATGTGGATCCACTTCTAAACTCCGTTCTATTGTTTTGATCATAGATCTACTCAGATGACATTATCATACTCGCTTGATTACTGTAGCTTTAAAGAAGTCTTGAAGTCAGTCAATTTAAGAACACAATGTTTGTTCTTTACTCTTAAAATTGTATTAGCTAGTATCAGTCTTTGGGTTTCCATATAAATTGTAGAATCAGCGTGTCAGTCACTGTAGAAAATATGACCAGGATTTTACTGAATCATAGAACAACTTGAGAAGACTAAATATCTTTAAAATATTATTTTTCACTACATGAAACATATATCTCTGTCTTTATTCTTTTTTTTTTTTTTCTTCAGGTCTTCTTTAATTCTGCTTCATAATGTTTTCCTGTTTTCAGTGAACAGGTCTTGAAAATATTGTGTTCATTTATTGCTATATATATCATACTTTTGAGGTCACTGCAAATGGTATTTTAAAATTTTATTTTCGGAATTTTTGCTGCTAGTATATAGGAATAAAATTTATTTTAGTATATTGCTCTTAATTTGAGTACTCATGGTCTGATCAATTATTACATTTAGCAGCTTTGCTGAATGATATTTGGATGGCAATTAAATCTTTATCTAAGATTTTTATTTAGGGTGATGGTTACATATTTAACTGCAACAAACCTATATTCTAGCAGAATTTTACCTTATGCAATACAGTTTTCCTTTGATTCTAGGGGAGGAGGGGGAAGGTTCTTCTCCCACTGCCTGTTTCCCTGTCATTTTGAACTAAGAGCGTCTTCTAAACTGAAACGCCTAGCATGTGCTGCCAACAAATATCTTTTTGTTTCTTCCAAAAAGACTGATGATTAATGGAAAGAGTATGCTCTTACAGAGTGTAGCACAATGATGACAAGCGTGTGGGTTGAAGCAGCAATGTATCTGTCTACCTTGAACAGTGGCATTGTCCTGAAAGAGAAATGTCTGCCGGTTTTCTGTTGAATGCAGACCATAGTCTTTGCTTTATGACTTAAAACTGTGTAGGCCTTGAGGTAGGTATCAATAAATTTCTCAGTTTTTCAATACAGCCCCACTGTTTTTATAATTGTTAGAAGTTCCTTCCAAAAACTGAAAGGATATTTTATTAGAATTCTAGTTTTCCATTATGTTGTGAATTTTGTCTTTTAGATTTTTCTTCATGTTTTTGCTGAGAAAATGATAAACCCTCTTTCAAGACAGCGTGTTAGTTTTTGGGTTAGAAATGCTTGTGGTGCCTTAGTATAAGGCTTAGTAAAAACTTCAGTTAGAACCTGAAGGATGAATAGAAGTTAAAAGTAAGAGTGTATGCAAAGTGTATATAAGGATAAGGGGAAATATGTACCAAGTCAAAGAATATTTTAAGAAAAAAATGTCTCCTAATTAGTCTCTCTTGCTATAGTTTATGTATCTTTATATGTCTCTTAAAATCATTTTATGAGGAAAAGATAAACAAATGAAATTATAGCTATAAATAGTATCCATTAAATGAAAGCAATAATAATTAATTTTTATTTTATTGGAAACTTGACACATGTTCTTTCATATAAAATGTTAAACAGCGGTTTACTGGTCAGTTTATACTTTATATATAACATGTAAAGTACTTGAAAAATAAGGAATGAATATAAAACAAGATGATACTCTTGCTGATGTACGTATTTCAGCTTTTTGTGGATTAAACATGCTTTCATATACTCATCTTGGAAGTTCAGGTCTTTTAATGTGTTTTTAGATAAAACAAAACTAGTATTTTTAATCTACCAATGAACCATGCAAGAAGCAAGCACATTTTCCTGTAACAGAACTCACAAGTATAATGAAAATATAAATGTCTTTGTTGTTGTCATGATAGTTCTGAGATGGAGAGACATCCTTTTTTTAGTAGTTTTTAACCTGAAAAGGCACATTCATAAGTTCGTTATGCATTTCTCAGAGATCTCTACATAGGTTATATAGTAAAAGCTTATTATTTTGCATTGCATATTGATTTTGCATCTTGTGCATTTTGCGACTTTACTAAATTAATTTTTTTATAATTGTTCCAACTCTCTTTGGTAGAGTCTAGAGTTTTCTGTATATAAGAGCATTCTCCTTATTAATTTAGAGTTTTCTTTCTTTCTTTCTTTCTTTCTTTCTTTCTTTCTTTCTTTCTTTCTTTCTTTTTCTTTCTTTCTTCTCTTTCTTTCTTTTCTCATTGCTCTGGCTAAGACTTCTAGTACTAAATTGAATAAGTGATGAGAGTAGACACCTATGCCTTGTTCCCAATCTTAGAAGAGTAGCTTTCGTTTTTTCACTGTTGAATACTGGATATGAGCTTAGCTGTGGGCTTTTCATATATTACCTTTATTATGCTGAAATAATTTCCTTCTATCCTAATTTGTTAAGAATTTTTTTATTATGAAAACGTGTTGAATTTTGTCAAATGCTTTTTCTGCATCTATTGAGATGATTAAGTGATTTCTATCTGTTATTTTGTTAACATGGTGTTATCACATTAGAATATGTAAGACAATAGAATGCATCTTGCTCATTGTCACCTCTGAAATGATTATCCATGTATAGATACACAGCCTAAACATTAGGCCTAAACCATCCTGCTGAGTATCACACCCACCCTACGGCACTAGAACAGCAATTGCTGCCACATGGCTGTGCTTACTAACACCCTAACCCTATGAAAGTCTAATACACTAGATGGTGCTCCATTTTCATTTTACAAGATAAAGAAAATACGATGCAGAGAAGCTAATGAATCACCCTGGTGTCACTAGGACTAGATACTTCCCAGTTAAGATCTAGCATTTACGGCTGGAACCTTTATACTACATTGCCTCCATTAGTGGGATATGGGCTTTCTTAAGTCTTTCTCATATTTTCAACCCTCTATCAGTGAAAGCAAATATATTTTTCCAGGAAGCTTACTTTCAACTCATATTCTAGCCTACTTTAGAGACTAATGAACTTTCATTAAAATTTTTTATATTTCCATGGATTGCTTTAGGAGTAAGGCCTTGCAGAATTCACAGAGATACATTGTCTTTATGCTGAGAAAGAGATTTACTTAAATAAACATCATAAGGTTCAAAGATAAATCCTAATGTTTTGTACCTAGAACATTTCAAGCTTAGAACATAAAAAGGAATCATTTTAATTCATCTATTTTTCATTCTTTTCTTAATGAACTATTAAAAATAACTAGTGTTTTTAAAAAGTGGGAGTTTTTAGTTCTTTTTTTCTGTCCTCAGTGATTAGAAAATACTGTGCCAGAATGCACTCGAAGTCTTATATCCTGTAATCTCTTGATAATTAGATCACAGATGGAATGGAATATTTTTTGCTAGATGTCTTATTTAATAAAAATATTCTATTCCACTGTACATGCTTTTTACAGCATCTGTTTTCTTTTTTCAGGATTAATAATAAGCTTCTTGTGACTATCTCTGTAGTCTGAAATGAAATTATATGGTGTCAGACAATTTTAAATGAAATATGTTTGAAAAATATATTTACTAATACTGGTTGTTTTTGAGTTACACACACCTGACTTATTGGTATCTTATATACCTGCAGAAAATGGTACAGTGCCACTGCTAAGTACTCCAAATCATTGTACATTTATTATCACAAATTCCCCCCAAAATGGTATAATTTGGTGGCCAAATAAAGGGAGTATCTTCTTTATTCCAAATCATCTCGTATGATTGTGAGGTCAAAAATTTTATGCTAAGCAAACAAAGATCATGCTTGCTAATTAATTATTCATATGTAATCCATAGTAAGTTTACTA
>VSMD01012578.1:0-11639 GCA_008750895.1 Mirza zaza
GCTCCGAACCCCGGTGCCGCCTGCGGCACGAATCGTGCAGATCTCTCCTCTGCGCGCTCCGAACCCCGGTGCCGCCTGCGACACGAAACGTGCAGATCTCTCCTCTGCGCGCTCCGAACCCCGGTGCCGCCTGCGACACGAAACGTGCAGATCTCTCCTCTGCGTGCTCCGAACCCCGGTGCCGCCTGCGACAGGAAACGCGCAGATCTCTCCTCTGTGCCTTTTTACACAGCAAATCTGTGTTCTGTGGCTCATTCCAAGCCTTTAGACAAAGCTTCATGTCTTTAACCAATTACTGGCCAGGGAATCTTTATTTATTTATTTATTTATTTTTGAGACAGAGTCTCACTTTGTCACCCAGGCTAGAGTGAGTGCCGTGGCGTCAGCCTCGCTCACAGCAACCTCAGACTCCTGGGCTCAAGCAATCCTCCTGCCTCAGCCTCCTCCCGAGTAGCTGGGACTACAGGCATGCGCCACCATGCCCGACTCATTTTTTTCTATGCATATTAGTTGGCCAATTAATTTCTTTCTATTTATAGTAGAGACGGGGGTCTCGCTCTCGCTCAGGCTGGTCTCGAACTCCTGCCCTGGAGCGATCCTCCCGCCTCGGCCTCCCAGAGAGCTGGGATGACAGGCGTGAGCCGCCGCGCCCGGCCCACCCAGATGGCTTAAATCGCAAAACGATCGAATTAACTTTTCAGGTACTGCTTTGGGCCCAAGTCAAACAAACTTTCAGGTCATTATAACTGCAGGAAAAAGGAGCTAATTTGAATATGTGATTTAGATCCACTGAAGAAGGCTTCTCAACTTTAAACAGTGATAATAGAAATCAGAAAAGCCCGAGAGAGTGGTGGAGATTAATTAAGAGCGAATGCGTTGGGGAAAAGGAAATTACAGTGCCGTAATTTCGGAATGCAAATGAGGTCAGCAAGTTCAGACTGGTGCGCGTCTGCGTAAACACAGCCTCGATAAAGGAAAACGACTCCGTGTCGAGGATTTGTTAAGAACCGCGTCCCGCGCTTCTTGTTACACGAGTGGCAACAAGGCGAGAAGCAGCGACCTGTTGTCAGCTAAGCAGCGACCGTGACGGTGGCCAAGAGTTACGCCGGTGCCACTTTAGAAGCCCCGACTCTCGGAGTTCTCTGCAGCCTGGCTTTTTCCCCTGTGAGGCAGCCGGCGTTGGTGACGCACTCCATCCCCTTTGAGTGGCTCAGTGTGGGCATCTCCTGTTCTGTGGACTTCACTACAGAAGTCCCCACTTGCAGCTGGGTCTCCAGGCACTTTCTCTTGGGCCGCCGCCGCCGCCACCTCCTCCAGGCAGCCGCCGGGATTGCCTACGGGTTACTCTCCCCACCCCGATCGGCAGCCGGGGACTGACGCGTGTGTGTGTGTGTGCGCGAGGCCCGGCTCCGTTGCCTCGAGGAAGGAGAACCCTGGGTGTGAGTTACAACCCAGAGCTGGGGATCAGGCTAAGCCCTGGAGGTGACCTTCAAGCTTCGGCCCTGCAGCCAGGCCCGCCCGCCTTAGGTCCTTAGGCCCGGGGCCCCCTTGGAGTAGAGCCGGAGAGGAGATCCTGAACGCAGGTCTTGTACGGAGAGAAAGTCCTGGAGAAGCGGGGGAGGAGGCAGGGGTGCGGGGGGGGGGGGGGGGGGGGCGGGGGGGGGGGGGGGGGGGGGGGAAGCCGGGCAAAGATGCGGGTTTAGGTGAAGTCGGCCTCAGTCGGATCACCTGGGGCGCCCTGGGGGGTGGGGCGTCCCGTGCGGGTGTCCCACCTTGAGGCTGCGGGGCTGGACGTTGACATCCCCGGACCCGGACCCAGGAGGTGGGAACCCCGCCAGCTCAGGGCAACTCTCCGGGGACTGGGGGGCCGTGCACGGCTCAGCGCTCGGCGGCGGGGCCGGGCCCCGGCGGCGTCCACTGCGGCCTCTTCCCTTTCCCCACCCGGCCTCCGCCCACCCTCCCTTTCCTCTGTCTCCCGGAAAGTCACCTGCGCCTGTCCTCGCCCCCAGGCCAACGTCAGGGGCTGCTCCGGGCCGGCCCCCCGGGGCGTGTGCAGAGCAGCGCAAGTCAGTCCCCGAACCCCCGAACCCCTCGAGCTCCTTCCTCACCCGCAGAGGAGGGGTCACCGTCTGCCGCCTCCGAGAGACCCCCTCGGTGCGGGAAAGGGCACAGGTGCCGGAACGTTCTGCGTGTCCGTGTCACGGGTGGCCACAGACACGGGCGTGTGTGGGCGTGAGAATCGTCGGGCTGCACGCTCGGTGTGAACATGCCAGACACGCGTGGCTGCACCCCAACTGTCACGGTGTGTGAAGCCGCCTCTGGAAAGGTTAGTTCGCCCGGACCGGACGCGGCAGGCGGCCAACGCGGCAGGCGGCCAACGCGGCAGGCGGCCAACGCGGCAGGCGGCCAACGCGGCAGGCGGCCAACGCGGCAGGCGGCCAACGCGGCAGGCGGCCAACACGCCGTCTGTCCCACAGAGCGGCAATTTCGTGGGTCTGGCTTACTGTTTTCGGCTGGGTCAACGCAGTTTGCGCTTTTAACGAAAATTTGTTTCCAACCTTTCTTAATAATCATCTTTTTATTTTGAACAATGATAATTCATTAAAAATAGAAGGAAAATTTATCTTTAAAAAAATAGAAGGAAAATATTTTAGGGCAGTATAAGTTAATAACATTTTAGGGAAATAACATTTTAAATGATGTAAAATATTCTCCTAATAATTTGTTTTGAATTGAATGCCATATTAATCGATTTCCTTCTAAAAGGAAGCCTATGTTTTTAATTTATTTTTTAAATTTTAATTTTATTATATTTTATTTACTTATATTTTTTAATTTTATTGCTTTATTTCTTTTATTCATTTTTCCCGGCATATTACGGAGGTACAAATGTTAAGGTTACGCCCTTGGCCCACCCCTCCGCCCTCCGACCTTTAAAACGGAAGATTTCACATAAAATTCTGGATGCCTGGCTCCAATTAGAAGCACAGGGGGGTCACTTGCTCTCCAGTCGCAGGCATTTGAATTTACAATGTCTTACTCGGGCATTAAAATTCAAAATGCAAAGGCCCCAGCCGGCTCCTGGAAGGTGCTGGGCCATGGGGGAGTCGGGGATGTGAGTGTGAAGACAGGTGATTTTTCTATCAGGTTTCCTTCTAGAGCAGACAAGAGCATCAAGGTTAAAAAAAAGACACATCCTGTACGCATACATTTATCTATACCTGTCTATTCGTCCATCCATATATTGTGCTCTTTTCCTTTTCTTTCATTTAGATCTTTACTCACTGGGTTCCCTTCGATTATTTTCCCTCTCTCCCCCGCACATGGCTGTTCATTTCTGGCAGCGATTTCCAAGCGCCCCACGACTCTAAGAACCATCGAAATCACAGCTGGGAACCTCGATAAATTCGCCCAGGCAGAAGCTATTAAATGCGAACGTCGGCAAAAGCTTTGGACGCTGCAGAAAGATCGCGGGAAACGCGGAGGTCAGAGCGCGTCGCCACCGCCGCTGCGGATTTGATTCGCCCTCTCCTCACGGGCTGGGTGTCCCCGCCCTGCCCAGCAGGACCTGAACCAGCCTCAGACGAGGGCCAGGGGAGGCTGGTCCCTCCCCCTCACCGCCCAGCACAGCGAGAAGAGGCCCCAGAAGGGAACGGGAGGTGGAAACCCCACTGTTTTTTCTCGACAGATTCCAGGCTCAGGACTGAAATGGGTAGGACGATGGTTAACCCCACAGCCTACGGCCCCCACTGCCGATAAGCACAAAAGCACGGCTACCCTACACACGTGTGCTTTGTGCTTTTCAAAACGACTTTCTCATCAGGTGCTCACTGCAAACCCAAGAGGAGGGGAAATTTGAGTCTTGATGGCCCCCAGAAAGGAAGGGCTCAAGGTGACGCCGCGACTTGCCGTTAGAAGTCGGCTAAGAACCAGGGCTTCCAGGCCTGAGGTCTTTTTATTATTATTATTAACACAGAGTCTCGCTCTGTTGCCCGGGCTAGAGTGAGTGCTGTGGCGTCAGCCTCGCTCACAGCAACCTCCGACTCCTGGGCTCAAGCGATCCTCCTGCCTCAGCCTCCCGAGTAGCTGGGACTACAGGCATGCGCCACCGTGCCCGGCTAGTTTTTTCTATATATGTTCAGTTGGCCAATTAATTTCTTTCTGTTTTTAGTAGAGGCGGGGTCTCGCTCTTGTTCAGGCTGGTTTCAAACTCCTGAGCTCAAATAATCCTCCCGCCTCGGCCTCCCAGAGTGCTGGGATTCCAGGCCGTCTTAAATAATTTTTCAAATGCCATGCTCTTATGTTTCTGGTTTCTGGTCTGGCAGGTAGAGAGCTTGGAAGTCATCACTCCATCCTGACAAGTAAAAACCGGACAAACCGAAAAAAAAAAAAAAAAATCAATCTTCTTAGACCTGTCAGAAAAGGTCACAGGTCACAGGGGAAACTACTGGCCCCAAACCGGAGGGACAGACGGGTGAATATAAAAGAATCACAACTTATCAGAGCAGAAAACCACGAGAAAAGCCCCTGAGGGAAGCGGTGCCATGTCAGGAAAAACCTAAACTGTCATTGGAAGACTGATGGAGGCTTTGTATGGACAAGTTAAAAGCCCTACTAGCAATCCGCCCGCCTCTGCCTCCCAGAGCACTAGGATTACAGGCATGTGCCTCCGTGCCCGGCTCATTTTTTCTATATATTTTTAGTTGTCCAGCTAGTTTCTTTCTATTTTTTTGTTTTTTTTTTTTTTTTTNGGTGTCTCACTCTTGCTCAGGCTGGCCTCGAACTCCTGACCTTGAGTGATCCTCCCGCCTTGGCCTCCCGGAGTGCTGGGATGACAGGCGTGAGCCACCGCGCCCAGCTGGATACATGTCATTATAAGTTTATCCGACCCATAGAATGTACAGCACCAGAAGCGAACCCTAAATAATTCGTGGGCTTCAGGTGATGATGAAATATCAGCAGCTGCAGCGCGTGTTCCACTCCGGTCCGGGACGTGGATGGTGCGGGGGGCTGGGCGTAGGGTGATGGGAAACCTCTGCGCTTTCCGCTTGATTTTGCTGCGAATGCAAAAACGCTCTAAAAATAAAGTCTATTTTAAAAATGCATGTTCCAAACACCACTGTGAGATGCCATCACGAGTCCCCTAGAACGACCAAATGGAAATAGACATTGGAGAGTCCTCGGAGCAAGCAGAACCTCACGTGTTATTTTACACGCCCAACGTCAGTACAGCTTCCTAGAAAACCCGGCGGATTCTTAAAATGCTAAATATACACATTCTACCTTTTGACCCAGCAAATCCGCTCCCACGTATTTATCCAAGAGGAATGAAAATACGTGCTCACGCCAAAGCCTTTCCCGAGAATGCTCGCAGCAGCCTGATTCACACTAGCCCAAGATGCGAAGAAAAGTTCCAGATTCCCATCAGCGGGTGAACGAACTGCGATACGTTCGCACGACGGAATCCACCCCGGCGACTGTCGGGAATGAGCCGCTCACGCATGCAACACGCGCCTCAAAGACACGCCGGGCAACAGCAGCCGGACGCAAGCGGCGCACGCTGCGGATTCCATTCCTGCGGAGTCGGGGTTCGTGCAAGAGGGCGAAGGGCACGATTGGGGAGGTGCACGCGAGGCACATTCTGGGATGTGCGTGACTATTCCGTCCTGATGTGCATGTGTCAAAACTGATCAGGTGATGCACTTGGTCTGTGGGCAAATTATACTTTTTTTTTTTTTGGAGACTCGTTGCCCAGCCTAGAGTGCCCTGGCGTGAGCCTCGCTCACAGCAACCTCCAACTCCTGGGCTCAAGCGATCCTCCTGCCTCAGCCTCCCAAGTAGCTGGGACTACAGGCATGCGCCACCACGCCCGGCTAATTTTTTCTATATATATATTTTTTAGTTGGCCAATTAGTTTCTTTCTATTTTTAGTAGTGATGGTATCTCGCTCTTGCTCAGGCTGGTCTCGAACTCCTGAGCTCAAACAGTCTTTCCTCCTCGGCCTCCCGGAGTGCTGGCATGGCAGGCGTGAGCCGCCGCGCCCGGCCTGCACTTCCATTTTTAAAGGGCACGTTCTCCGGTAGTTAACTTTTTCCGCTAGCATGGTCTGGCTGAGACCGGCAGCTCCTGACACTCCTGGGCACAAGGGCCGTTCCTCAGAATACCGAGCTCCTGACGCAGCTCAGAACTGAGAGCCAAGTGCGGGGTGGCCTGGGTTCTGCCCGAGCACCGGCTTCCTCTCCCGCCGCACCCGACTCCCGCAGGGAGTGCCGCAGCCAGGGCTGCCAAGTCTTGCCACGCCGTTTTGCCGCCGGGGACCGTGACGCTTGCCGTCTCGCCCTGAGCCCTGAGTTCACCGGGATGACGGGAAGTTCCGCTTTCAAAATCAATGGGAAAAACGGTGTCATATGGGGACAAAAGACGATGATGTAGGGTGACTAGGGGACCGTCCGTCTTCTCGTTGCCGGGGGAAACGAGCGAACCTCGGAAGTTGCACAAGGCTTCGGCGAGAGCGAGCTACTCAAAATGTTACGGCAGCGTGTACGGCTGGCGTTCCGGCTCTTGTTCACTTGACTGGGATAAGAACCGAGCGGCACACGAAGAGTCAGAGAACAGCCTGTATTCTTCCACAGCAGGCTCAGCACACCTAGCGTTACAGCTCTCTTCATGTCTCCCGCTGTTCTCCCCCTTCCTGCCCTTCTGCCCCTGCTTTTATACCCTTGGTAGGGCTCAAGAAGCGTCCAATCAACAACAGGCTTTAACATCCAATCAACAACAAGCTTTAACATCCAATCAACTATAAACTTTAACGTCCAATCAACAACAGGCTTTAACATCCAATCAATTACAAACTTTAACATCCAATCAACAACAGGCTTTAACATCCAATCAACAGCAAGCTTTAACATCCAATCAACTATAAACTTTAACGTCCAATCAACAACAAGCTTTAACATCCAATCAATTACAAACTTTAACATCCAATCAACAGCAAGCTTTAACATCCAATCAACTATAAACTTTAACGTCCAATCAACAACAGGCTTTAACATCCAATCATTTTGACTAAAAGAGTTATGAAGCTGAAAAAAGAAAAAAGAAAAATAAATAAATAAATCCAACCAACAACAAGCATTAACATCCAATCAGAAACAGTGGGATTCAAAAATTACCCAATCAGGATCACGCAAACAGCGTGGCCGGAAACAGGCCGCGGCACGTGGGCCCGGGGGCATTCCGGCACGCGGGGGTCCGGGGCGGCTGTGGGCCTTGGGCCTCCGGCCCCAGCACCGGCCCCCGGAGATGCGGAACTACGGGGAGGCGGCGATCGGCCGCGTCCCGGCGCCCGACGTTTTCCGCATCAAAAACTCTCCCAGTGGCGGGGCTGCCCCAAATCCAGGCCGGGGTGGGCCTGCCGATAGGAACGGTTCGGCTTTCTGAGTCGCCAACACGGCGAAGCTGAGCGTTCTGCCTCAGCCCCTGTATTTCCAGCTTCTCCAGTAAAATCGGAGCAACGGCGAAACATGGAAGTATGGTGGATGGCTGTGCACGCGTCCCCGCACGGCAAGACCCGCCGGCATCAAGCGGGGGGTGGCCTCCCCTTGGGCAGGACTTGCCTGCAGACCTCGGCTGGGCCGTCTGTCCCCTGTGCGAGCTGTGGAACCCGACGTTTAATGTTCCCTTTAAATTGCGGCCGTTTGACCTTCTTCCCTTCCGGGAGCCCAGGGGAAATTTTCCCACTGGCTGTAAAGCAACATTTTATATAAATGGCCCAAATTAAAACCGCAGAGCCGGGTTTACTGCCTGAGACGCCCACCCCGAGTCCAGAAACAGGCTCTGACCTTGAGAAGCCTGCTCTGCTCCGGGGTGCCAAGTTCCTGACCCGCAAGGTCAGGACATGAACTCGGCCGTCTCGAATGGCTCATTCCTCCGTGACGATATATGTGACCCCGGCTGCCTTGGCAGGCACGGCCCCTCGGCGGTCGGGAGGCTGCTGTGTAAGTTCTCACCTGCTTTTCAACCGATTCATTCAGGGAAGTTCCTGTTCATAGAACCTTCCTTCCTTCCTGGCCACCCTGGTGTGTAGACGACCGCTCAGAGCAGCCAGCGCTTAAGAATACCGAGCTCCTTTTTTTTTTTGGAGACAGAGTCTCGCTCTGTTGCCCAGGCTAGAGTGAGTGCCGTGGCGTCAGCCTCGATCACAGCAACCTCCAACTCCTGGGCTCAAGCGATCCTCCTCCCTCAGCCTCCCGGGTAGCTGGGAATACAGGCATGCGCCACCACGCCCGGCTAATTTTTTCTCTATAATTTCAGTTGTCCAGCTAATTTATTTCTATTTTTTTTTTTTTTTTAGTAGAGACGGGGGTCTCGCTCTTGCTCAGGCTGGTCTCGAACTCCTGTGCTCAAGCGATCCTCCCGCCTCGGCCTCCCAGAGTGCTGGGATGACAGGCGTGAGCCGCCCGCGCCCGGCCCGAAAACCGAGCTCTTGACTTGACTCGGAAGGGGGAGAGCGGGGAGGGCAGCCCGGTTCCCGCCTGTCGTCCCCTCCTGGTGCCCCGAAATCTGCCCCAAGCCCATCAAGGCGTCAGCAGGGACCCCGATATCAGATTTAAACCCCCAAATCCTGGCGGAACCAGGCGTGAAAGTTTACCCAGCATGTTCATTCATGTTCAGGGTGCAAGTGAAGCAGGGAAGGTTTGACTCACACGTAAAACCTCTTGCCGAAAACTCCGGGAAAGTATCTGCGGGTGAGCTGGAGGCAGCTTGGGAAGGTTGGCTCTCCCCGCAGATACCACAGTCCAGAGGTGGTTGCCCAGGCAATCTGCACGCCTTAAGCTGGTTCCGTTTTTTGCTACATTTAAGCCTACATCAACTTAAGGTCACCGTATGTGACTCTGAATACACGACCTCGTATAACGAAAAGCACACACATAGATAATAAACGCACAGCACTTAATGGACTGTTACGCGCTGGGCACGCTGCAAAGTTTAATGCCATCTTTAGGCCGTACGAGGGTCTGTTTTGCACATGAGGGAAACTGAGGCTCGTGTCCGGGATCACACAGCTAAGGTGGGGAAACCCCCGGTAGGGAACACCGGGTTTTTCGCCCAGCAAGCCGGACTCCAGCGCCGACGCTTTGTGATGCTACCTCCTCCTCCTCCTCCTCCTCTCGAGCTGCATGAAAAGTAAGAGAGTTCCTCGGACTTAATTAAATCAACAGATAACCTTTCTGTCCACTCGGAGAGGACTGCAACACTCGCACGCTCCCTTTGCTTGGCTGGAGGCGTTCGGAGACATCCTTGTCCTTGACAACAGTCAGACGCGATTAGGGGGAAAGCTAAGCAGCTGCGTGCTCGGAGCGTGAAGTGGCCTCCCCACCGCACATGCCTCAGGGCTAATGACTCACGGTCTCCGTGAGCTCCCCGGACACCTAAGGACTTGCGTGCACGCACAAAACACCTTGTCCTCCGTCCTTCGGAAAGCTGCGGATAAAACAATGACAATCGGAGACGAATGCCGGCCAGTCACTGTGTGCACGGAGCGGAATTCTTCCCACCAGTGAGTTCCCTCGGCCTCTCCACGGGGAAGGAACTTGCCCCTCCTCGCCCCGGGCTGCAAATGGGGAATTCACGGCAAGGAGCCCCCGGGGGCCGACGGAGAGCCCTGGCCCCAGGGCAGGGCGCCCAGGTCTGGTTTGTCTGTTCTGAGCCGCTGCGAGAGCTCAGGTGGGACGGTTCTCCTCGCTCCCCGGAGGAAAACCTGCGCAAGGCTGTGTGGGGCGTTTGCATCAGATGGTGCCTCCCGTCCGGATGTTCTCTCCTTAGCGGCCTCAACTCACCCTGCCTGGGGAGCTTGAGTCTCCAGGGACCAGTTCCGAGTCCCTGTCCCTGGAGGTGCACCTGCCTCCCCCGGCAGATGAGGGGCCTCCCCCTGCGCCCCGCTGTTCCTCACGGCATACAGGTGACAGTGACAAGGCTGTCCCCCATTGTGTGCTGGAAGTCCATGCGTGAGAACTCAGGCTGGTGCTGAGCCTCACGGGCCTCACCGAGGGCTCACCCTCAGGGCTGGTGGCCTCTGGGCTCTGCCCCCGCCCCGTCCGACCCTTCTCCTCCTTCAGAGTCTCCACTGTCCTCTGATCTGTGCGCCCTCCTCCTCCTCCTCCTCCTCCCCAGGCCCAGCTGCCGGAGCTCGTGGCAACTCCCAGGTTTGTATCCCACGCCCACGCCCTGCTTCTGGCCCCGTCTCCTCCCAAAATGGCTTTCGGATCCGCCCTCCTGTCCTGCACCCGCCCAGTCTCAGCGAGTGCTCAGGCCGGGCCGCGTGGGCTGGTGGACTGTCCGCTCGGGCGCCGGCAGAGTCTCCGTCTCCAGAGGGGCAAAGGCCCGTCGGGAAAGCTGGGCATCTGAGGACCTGGGACAGGGCCCGGAGCTCCGGTGCCTCAGTGGTCCAAAAATCCCTATTGGCCCCCCCGAGCATATTCCCCCGACCAGGGGCTGCTTTTCCCCAAGCTCCTGGCTGTCAGTCACAAGGAGCCGCCTCCTGGCTCCGGTTTCTCCGGGACGGGGCTGCCCCACCCTCCTGCTACCCCGCTGGTCTTCCCAGACGGCCCACGGCCTGGGGGGACCAGGGACGGGACGGTCCCATCTGGGAGGAGAGAAGGACGGGAGCTGAGGGGCGGGTGGGCCTCACGACCCGGCTGGAGTCCAGAACGCAGACAGAGGTGAGCGGGGGGGAAAACGCGGGTCGGGGTCCCACCGAGACCCCCTGGCTGCTCACGGGCTCAGGGGCTCCACTATGCGCTTTGCTTTGACGTGGCCGGATCAGATGCTCACGTACAGAGAACTAACCTTGGGTCTGGGGGGTATAAAAATATAAAGCCACCGGTGCATTGGTCACTGGAGGCACCGCCATGTCCGTGTGTGTCTGTGCCATTATTTTGTGTTCTGTGTCATCCCCTCGTCCTGTAATCGGGGCACGTCATTGCCGAAATATTTTTTCCCCCCTAGAACTGACCATGGGGTCCCCATGCAGTTCTGTGGTCTGCATTTCCACAGTGTCTTGTAGGAAGGTTTCCGTGCCCGTCCACGGAGACCCGTAATCCTAGGGGACGGTCTTCCGGGGTTATCAGAGAGTGGGGTGCGTGGGGTGGGCTAGTGCCCCCCTCCTGCTCTTTTCCCTGTCTCCCCGCCCACGGCGCACAGAGGGTGCAGGGCTCTGCCTGCAGCCAGAGCTGAGCCGGCGTTTGCAGACGGGCGCGGACGCCCGTGGTCTTCAGCCTGTCCCCCCCGTGGGGGCAGATGAGGCCACGGCTCTCCGGGGTGGGGCCGTCAGAGACAGCCAGGGCCCGTCCCGTTCCCGGAGAAGCGGCTGCGGGAAGTCAGGGATCGAGCGACACGTGCGTGCAGCCTGCTCTTCCGCGGCACCCGAAGCCAAGGCCTTTCCGCCCGACACGACACGTGACACGGAGCCACACGGCTCCACGGCCCACACGGCCCCACACGGCTGCCTCTGCCCACGTCAGCGCTGAATGTCCGGCACTCAGAGCCTGCAAGGAGACAAGCGCACGGGCACGGGCGCACACACACGTGTCTTTTCAAAGGAGCCGTGGGCAATGTGTGTGTGCACGTGTGTGTGTGTG
>VSMD01012581.1:0-13886 GCA_008750895.1 Mirza zaza
AAACTTGTTTCTGAAATGTATTAAAATTATATAGTTTGATCTTATAAAAGCATAAATGGTATTACAGACTTTGGTTTGAGTAGTCATCTAAGACAATTTATCACAAATGTGGTCTTAGGGTAATACATATTTTCATATAAAATAGTAATTACATGTAGATTGTCACTTCAATTAAATAATTTACCATAAAATTCCTAGAGTATAACATCTTAATTTCAAAAAAATCTTCTAAACATTATTGTTTTAATGACATATCACAGCTTAGTACTTCTTCATAATCTGTTTGAAAAAATGTAAAATTTAATTCATCTGTGCAGAGAGAAAATGATAATGAAACGGATGAGCCATTTTGCACTGGGTGGCCTTGGGGGAGGTTTTGTGGTTTAAAGTGATGTTCATTGTCGGACACACAGTGGTGGAGAAACTCTTCATGGTCTTGGGGAGCTATGACCCAGGCCCTTTGCTTACCACAAAGTACTTGCTACTATGCAGGTGGACGGGATTTGATAGCTCTGCGTCTCAGCATTCTCTACTTGTTTGGGGAGCTGGCTGTGTTTATTTAATGTTCTACCCTGTGTTTGCGTTTCATACTCTTGTTGCCAAGATGGTCACACCTTTTATTTCCAGCTGAGTCATCAGGAGACTTGGAAGATTTCTGCTTGTTTTTTGTTTGTTTGTTTGTTTTTAAGCCTTTTTTTTTTAAAGTGGAGTGATAACCTATCAATGCGACAATCATTTTAAACCATTGGCCTATTTTTAAGTTGGGAAATACTTTTTTTTCCCCTTCCATTTTGCATGTGTTTAAGGCCATGGGGAAATAAAGTAAAGGGCAGTACAACTAGAGCTTATCTCTTTAAGGCCGTTTATCACCTCACAATAACTGAAACACATGATTGTAAAATTTGACCCTCTTCCCAACTAATCTATCTTTGTTAGTCCATCTCTTAGTTATCTTATCTTGACCAACAACTAGCTAAGCCAATCCTCACCAAAGATGATAAATGAGGCTTCCTGTGTCTTGAATATCAGTTCAAGGACACGCTTGAAAGCACTTGCAGGCAGTTGAGCAATCAATGATTTTGGCTGCCAGACCTGCCTATATACATAGATACTATGTAACAGGAAAATGGAAGCTGTATATTTGGAAATAAATTAACATTCTCTTTTTACTACCTTTTTTTTTTAAGAATCAAGTTTATGTCACCTGTAAGAAACTTGCCCTAGCCTGAGCAAGAATGAGTGAGACCCCGTCTCTACTGAAAATAGAAAAAATTAGCCGGGCGTGGTGATGCATCTCTATAGTCCCAGCTACTCGAGAGACTGAGGCAGGAGGATCCCTTCAGACCAGGAGCTGAGGTTGCTGTGAGCTAGGCTGACACCATGGCACTCTAGCATGGGCAACAGAGCGAGATCCTGTCTCAAAAAAAAAAAAAAGAAAAGAAAAGAAACTTACCCATAAGGGCATCAGCTGATTGTTTATTACTACTTATGTAAATTCTATTCTGAACATTCCATGTACTCTTTAAATTTTTTAACCCTTTTTTGTATAAAAAAATAGTACATGTTTATTGCAGACATTTTACAAGCCATAATAAAGCAAAAAGAAGAGGGAAAAAGCTATCATCTTTTCCCCTGGAGACAATTACAATTAATATAAACATTCATATATAGACTTTATAATTATCTTATTATTAATATATGTAACCTATTTTAAAAATGTGTTTAAATGACAGCATCCTGCATGATTGCTCTATAAATTGCCCTCTTATCAGTATGTTGTATCTTTGTGTTATTTTGTATTTTCTGCTGGCTTTTCCTGGCTACCTAGTATCTCTTTGGAAGGCAGCTTTGCTCACAATTGCACCATCAACAGCATACCTAGTATCTCTTTGTTTGAATCTACCAATATTATTCCGTTACTCTCATTTTTGCACAGTGAACTTGTCTCGGCCTTTTCCCAATTGTGAAGGCAGCTAAACATTTTTCCAAAGCCCTTTCAGAAAGGCTTGAACAATCAACATTGCCATCAATCGTGTATGTTTGTTTTCCCTGACTTAGAAAAAGTATGACACATGACAATTCTTGATCTCATAATTGAATATGGGCAGAAAGAGATGATTCCCTATTTTAATTGGCATCTTAAATTAATAATGAGGTTGAACTGTTTTTCTCTTTTCATATGCTTTTTGGCCCTTTGAAGTTGTTTCTCACAATTGACCTGCTAGGTCTTTTTGCATTGTCAGTTCATGTTCACCTATTACCAGCTGTTCTCTGTCTCTCTTCTATACCATCTCTTAGCCTCTCCCCTGTTGCATGTGAGGACACATTTTCAGGAGCTTGCCACTTGCTGTCGGGTTTCCCTGTGTTCCGCCTCACTTTTTCACGCTTCCCAAATGACTTCTATCACAGAGTCTCCTCCTTTTTGTTTCTGGCTGAGTCTTAAAGGAGTTAAGTCTCTAATTCCAGGCAGTGTCCCTCAGAAGTCTCTGTTTTCTTATGTACCCTGCAATCACCATTTCCACCAAGTCCAAATTCCAAAGAGCTCTGAGAAGCAAAACCCTCCCCTAGTTTGCTGAAACTCATTTGGTGGTGGCAGCGTGCCCTAACCTGCGAGGTGGCCATTTGGAGAGGACCTTACTGAAGGGTGTGAATGTTTGAATGCTTTGATGCAGCAGTACTGATGTGCCTCATCACAGAGGCTGCTTCCCACCCTGGTGGGGGAAGGGGCTGCTATACGTGGGGCGTAAGGGACTGAGGAATGATGGGAGTATGTGGATTTCATCTCTCTGCCCATTCCTTTTGGAGAATTTCTTAGCATCTCAGGGTTACGATTTCTACTACATTCTAAACTCTAACCCTTACCCAAACTATTTAGCAAGCTCCCTAATTAAAACCTAATGAAACTAGGCCAGTCGCGGTGGCTCATGCCTGTAATCCTAACACTCTGGGAGGCTGAGGCGGAAGGATCGCTCAAGGTCCTGAGTTCGAAACCAGCCTAAGCAAGAGAGAGACCCGGTCTCTACTAAAAATAGAAATAAATTAATTGGCCAACTAAAAATATATAGAAAAAAACTAGCTGGGCATGGTGGCACATGCCTGTAGTCCCAGCTACTCGGGAGGCTGAGGCAGGAGGATCGCTTGAGCCCAGGAGTTGGAGGTTGCTGTGAGCTAGGCCGACGCCATGGCGCTCTAGCCCAGGCAATAGAGTGAGACTCTGTCTCAAAAAAAAAAAAAAAAAAAAATCTAAGGAAGCTAACAGGAAGAGCCCCACACCAAAAGAAAGAATGGCAAACAAGGCAAGATAGTACTACTTAATTCTACTTTAAGCTTTTAAATAGCCTCATTTAAAAGTACCTCCTGGGGTCTGCATGAATAAGACAAGACATCCCCTTTGTTTGTTTCAAATCAATATTTGGATCATATCCCTGAACTCTTCCTGCTGATAGCACCCTGCAGACAGTGCCCTGAATCTGTCATTTTTCATCTTTCGAAACCGCATGGAGTAGAATCTTCTAGACCTTCAGGTACCTTCTTTTTCCACCACCTCCCTAATTGGTGCACACTTGTAATGCTCCACACATCTGGGGGTCATCGTCCTGCCAGAGCTGATGAGACCATTGTTTCCATGTGGTTTACTAAAATAAAACTGCATAATAGGGAAAATAGGGTTTTAATCTTTTTTTCCATGAAAAATATATTATTCTTGATGTATATATATCTGTAAGAATTTATTATAAATATATTCCCAGTGACATCACTCAGAGTTTGCCCATGATTAGATTTTAAGATTAGGACAAAACATACTGGAGTTAGTCATATTTCAGATTATGAAAAATTAACTTTTCAGAAATGATAAATGAGTGTTTAAAGACACGTCCATCGTGGAAAATTTTAAAGCGTGTTTCTTCATCTTTCTTTATCTTATTTACAAAAGAGTCTTCTTTTATATGCGAGGGAAAAGATCACCAATGAGGTCATTTTTCTTCTCTACTTATTTTTTTTTCCTAAATACATATACAATTAATGATGCGAAATAAGATATATAGTTTAGGGAAACACTGATTTAATTGGGGTGATACTTTAAAACCACTTTGTGACAGACCATAGTATTTGACACAAAGAACCTTTAAACCCAGCATATTTTTGTGCCTTTCTAAAAATGTGTATATTTAGGAATTTTGCAGTGTTTTAAAACCTTCCATGTGATGGAAGATTTTAGAGAAATTGTATCTAATAAAATGAGACAATCCTGAACACTTTCAGATTCAAGTACAAAAATTGGCTTGCCTATTAACAACATTGATCTTTATAATTACTGCCTTACTAATATAAATATATTGATGACTATAAAAAAACTAAATTTATCATCATATAAACCACTTCTCTCTAATCATATAGGAAGCATTGTGATCAAATATTTTTAGGGCTCAGCCTCATTGAGTATGTGTCACTAGATGTCACTTAAACTTTCCGTGGTTTGCCATTTTGAAATGCGAGGACGTTAATCCGAGCAGGGGTAGTGTGAGAACATGACATGACATGTATTCGTTCATCCAACAAGTATTTCCTGAGTACTTATTCTGATCAAGAAACTGCTAAGGCATTGGGGATAAAACAATTAACAAAAAATGGAGATGATCTTTGTGCCACGTGAAGTGTGTGTTCAAGAATAAATAAGCATGGACTTTGTAAACCTTAAGAAATGGCAAAAGAATTAATGTGACTGTACAATGATATTCATGGGGATTTTTTTTCTATCCAAGCTTTTTGTGTGTGAGTGCTTGCTGGTAGGTGTGGGAATGAAATAGTCTGTTCAGTTTCTCAGGTGAAATTTAAAGTTAGTTACAGGAAGTTAGTTACAGGAACATTTTATTTGTCAGAAGTTCAAAAACCCTTCCTAAAACTGAGGTGGGATATGATATAAAATTCATTAACAATTACATGAAAGATGTTCAGACTTCCTGGGTCTTAAAATTTTATCTGGATAATTGATAACTCCACATACAGTGTCTTTGATGGGATAAAATACTGATGAATTAACTTTTTTTTTTTTAAGAGTTCTGTGATGTCTCAGTTTACGTTGACTGCCTGGCTGGCGTTCTCTGTCCTAACTTTTTCTCTGTAACTTCTGTTCCGTGACAGCTGCTTGTGGAGGGAATCTGACGGGCCCAGCAGGTGTTATTTTATCACCCAACTACCCACAGCCATATCCTCCTGGAAAAGAATGTGACTGGAAGATAAAAGTCAACCCAGACTTTGTCATCGCCTTGATATTCAAAAGGTACCTTCTCTTGCCGGAATATATGTTATCAGTAGGATGTTAAATGCCATACCTCACACTACCTAAACACTACTCCATTTATTACTTCATTGAGTTTCCAATTTTACATCTAGTCAAACTCTAGATTGTGCATCTAATAGATAAATCCAGGCTGCAAAAGGACATGAATGGAAATACATCATTATGCTTGAGAGTAGACACGCATACCTTACTTTTCAATACTGTCTATCTTGCACACAGTGTGCTCCCTACGAGAAGCCTTGATTTATAGAATATGCCAGAAAAGTAATAAAAATACAATATAGATACACTTGGTATCATTTCTTGTCAATGTCTCCTATTTCTCCAAATGTGTGGTGGCTAATCCACTTCCATAGCACACCCTGATGTTCCCAAGAGTAGAAATGCTATTATCGTTACCATAGTTATGACTCAATAATGCTTCAAAATTGTAAGCTCCCCAAAATTCGGTTGCTGTAAAGTCTGAATTACTAGATATAAGTCCTAAAAATATGCTAAACTGCATGATAAAAGTTCAAATACTGTGGTCATTTTATTAAATTAGATTCTTAAATATTATCACATTATTAGTATGTGATATAGGATAATTACATGCTATTGAATCCCAAGATGTTTTCCAACTTTATAATTTGATTTTTGAACAAAATGAATATGATATTTTTAAAGGTGAATGGTTCTATAGACTGTCCTATTAATCTCTTGGTTTAATTATATTTATTTATCTGTCAGTGGAACAACTTGCCTTATCTAGAGATCTTTACATCAGTGTTCAAGACCTGGATGTGATTACCTTCTTTCGCTTTCTCCTGCTGATGAGATCTTAGTCAGTATAATTTTAAGTATCTATGATTCTGAATCTTAACTAAGTTGAAAGCCATCATTTCCTGAATTTACTAAATCTGCTATAAATTTACCAAATGCCGCTGAGCTATATAACACAACACCAGTGAAACATTGGCTGGTTGTGTTTTTGGATTCTTTGTGTTTTTTTTTTTTTTAATGCAAAATTCTACTAATGCCTTCCTTATTAAAAAAAAAAAAAAAACAACAGGAGACATCTCTAATTCTAGGATATTAAAAGTGAATTATCAATTACAAGCCCTTTGGTGAACTTAGAACCTTGGCAGGAATTTCCTGCCTTCCCTTGTTTTACGGCGACTAGTGATCTACATCCCTGAAGTGCAACTCATTTGACAACACGCATGTATAAGGCGGTTTTATGCAAGATGTTTCTTCACTGAATTTTACACACCTCTCTGGAAGGAGTTTGGAATAATCTCTAAGTCTCTTCCAACTCTTAAATTCTACGGAACCATCAGCTTGGCTCAACGTCTCAGAAATTTCACATCCCAGTGGAAATCAGTGACCTCTCTGGTCTGGGATTTGCCCTTGCTCAGGTGGAAGTTACCCTGAGACCTTAGGGACCAGATCTAGGTGGTGGGAGTCCGGAGCCAAAGTCCTGCTTATGGACAAGGACATGCAGCTGCCTAAATAGGAGGTTGGCACCCACAGGGCATGCTGTGAGAAAGTGCGTCTGAATTCTGGGGTGCTCGTGGGGGGAGAATGGGAGTCTAGCCTCACTAGCAATAAGGGCAGAGAACTGTAGGATCCAAACAACACAGGAGCCCCGAGCCTCATGCTGGTCCCCGGGGCCTGTCAGGGGAGAGCTGTTTTACCACGAGTCCCTGTGGCTGAGAGGCTGAAGCCCACACACACATTGCTACTCAAATTACTTTGGTTCAAAAACTTGGTCAGACCTGGCAGATTATTAGGATTTATATGCTGCAGCTAGCCCAGAAACAAGACAGGACTAAACCAGAGGAACAGAATTATGGTAAATTTCACTCTAGACTTGTATGCATGAATTCTGGGTCACTTCCAGAAAGAGAGAGCAGATGGAGTGTGTGTGTGTGTGTGTGTGTGTGTGTGTGTGTGTAGTTTTCTGTGTCTGATTGTGTTTGCAGGGTTCAATAAATAATCTATAACCGTGATTAGCTGTGCCAAATACTGGGGATGCAGCATGACCAGTCTAATAACATCCTTGCAAAATATTAAGACTCCAAATAACATTTTTATTCCGATAAAATTCTACTTGCTCCATGCAATTCCTTTTAGCCTTCTGTGTTTAGTTACTCCAATCTCTTACTCTTTCTCCCTTTCTGACTGCAGTGAACTCGTCAAATAAACAGACTGAGTCATCTTATTTAACTTCCTGTAATAGGTAATAAGCATATTCTGTGTCTGCAGTGAATGTAGCCTTGACCCAAAGTGGGACAGCCCCGGGCAGGCCTGGCTGCGGTGCTGATGGTGGCGTGTGGGTGGTCTCTCCTCTTTGGGTTCCTTCAGGGTGCACTGGGCCACTGCGGGAGGGACTTTCTGTCCCCGTTTTAGCACCTGAATCTCCAGATAAACTGGGGCCACCTACACAGAGCATTTGGGTGCTTACAAAGACATCCTGACGCTCTCTTGGTTAGCCAGAATTTCTGCCCAGGGAAACGAAAGAGAGTGAGAGTTGCATGAATTGAGTGCTTATTGGAGACACAGAAATGCCTGTTCTGGAGATGAGAGAGGAGAAGGAGAGGGGCTGGCCATACAGGGGACTTTAACACTTCTGATGCATTGATTTGTTCTGACCACAGCAAGGTTGTGGACCAAGCCAAGTTCTGTCTTTCCCTCGAGAGTATGCACATGTGAGGCTCAGACGACCTCAGCCTGCATGTCACAGCCAGCAAAGAGAGCAACGCCCTGAGAGATTTGGGTCTAAATCGTTGCACTCTTTGGGGATTGGCCTTCTGTTAATATTGGAGGAGAGAGAAAGAGGCAGAGGGGGAAATGGAGAAAGCAGGAGAAAGAGGAAAGGAGGGAGAGAGAGAGAGAGAGAACTGGAATATTCCAGGATGGTGCAAGCGACCTGGGAAAGCTGACAGGCTGGACCGCTGCAGGGACTGCTGATATTGGCCCATTTACCTAAGCAAGTAGAGGCCATTGCATTTTTTTAAGTAAAAAGAAAGAAACAAAAATAACTTTTAAAAAAAACCTTAAGAATAGTCATTAGTACCAAGGGTACATATTTTTGAAACTAAGAACATTCATATAAAAACCAAATTATCAGTGGTAATTAATCTCTTTTGAGCCCGGTTCTTTTAAATTACATGTCATTATTGAATTCATGGGTACAAAGAAGGGATATTATATTTATACTCTTATGATTTGTTTCTTTTCAGCTATGGTCAATATTGTATCGAATATGATGTGGTCATTAGGTGAAATGCTAATAACATTTATCACAGTTGATATTTCTCACATTAATTGCTGTTGTAACATTTTGATTCCCAGGTTGTTTAACCTTTTGATTGCCCTAATTGTTAAATTTTTCATACAAGAGCAAAAAAAGTCATGTGATGCTCCAGAAGGCTTAACAATCTGGAAGAAAAGGGGAACGTCTATTGGGCAGATAATGGAATGACTGTTCTCTCCTCTTAGTTTCAACATGGAGCCCAGCTATGACTTCCTGCACATCTACGAGGGGGAGGATTCCAATAGCCCCCTCGTTGGAAGCTTCCAGGGCTCCCAAGCCCCAGAGAGAATAGAGAGTAGCGGAAACAGCCTTTTCCTCGCATTCCGGAGCGATGCTTCCGTGGGCCTGTCGGGCTTCGCCATTGAGTTTAAAGGTACGGTGATAAGCTGCGATTGTGCAGAGAGTAATTGTTATCAGGGCCGCTTTAACTGTGAGCATTTCTTTGCAAATCTTGCATGTCTGTTTCATGCATGCATGCTGACATGTATCTTGTCTGTCTGGGGGAAGAGTCTCCCACCTCTCCCATGGAGAAAAAATTCCAGAGACACGTTTCTATTCTACCCTGACTTAAAGAAAAAAAATATATATATGAGAAAAAGTTACCCAAAGGCAAGGACATTTAACCATAAATTATAGTTTGTGGCATGAAGAATTCGATGACATTTAAAGATTATTTTAAGATGTGTTTTAATATAATCTAATTTGTTTCTTCAGGGTGATTACATGTAAGTGTATGAAAATAGCTCCATTTCATCCACACATTCTTCGGCGTGGACATTTCTGTCGCCCTGCTCTGTCTCTGCCAGCCCTGGGCTGGCTTGATGGAGAATGCGTCCTCCCTCAGAGCCTTCCCTGGGATCGCAGAGCAGTGGCTCACTCTTGGTTTGGGATCCACTGTTCCCCGCCATTAACATCCAAAGAAAACAGACAAACTCCCGAACAAAGCCAGCCTAAACTAAGCATTTTGCTGTAGGGTCCATGACAATACATATATTTTTTCAAATCTATTTCTCATATGAACAACAACAACAAAAAACAAACAAACAAAGAATTAGAGAAGATAACAAAATATCAATTCATAGTAATGAGGGTTTTTAAAAAAATAACGAAAATATTTATTTAAACTTTTGAGCTCAACTTATAAACAGAATTTTAAACGAAAATGTAGCATATATTTTATCTCTGTTAACTCATTAACAGACCTGTGTTCATTTACATGGTTTTAAGTAGAAAATTGATCTGTTTTCCCCAAAACATCAACATCTACAAACATATGGGTCTTTCTTAAAATGTTCAATTAAACATATCATGCAATTCGCAGAGGAGCATCCTGTGCCTTTGGGGCAGGATCTGTCAAGTTCACGAGCAATTGAAGTCAGTGCTGTTAAGCATTTGCCTATGATCGGATACTTTCAGTGCCAACAAGATGCATTCCGCCATGGCAGTGACTGGTCTGTGATAGCCAAAAACAAAACAAAAGCAAAAAAACCAACCAACAAACAGAGCAAACCTTCATCTTCACTGGTCATCACCTACTGGGGTGCCCTGTGTTCTCCCAGCATTCCGAAATAGCTGCACCCATGGCTCAGGGAATAAATGGCGTATGATGTTCCTTATGAGTCAGTTGGAGAAAGAACTGCCTCTTGTTGCCTGGGTTCCTTAGTAAACAACATGGCCATCGAAATGGAGGCTGTGACTCCTAATGTTTTCAAAGTTCTCCAGTAGAGCCTGTGGAAAAGAAAAAGCCGGGGGAATGATGCTATGGAGCCGTGGAGCATGCAGTGAGCTCTCGAGCGGCCAGGGGCGCAGGGGCAGCCCCAGTTTTGAGTGGACGGTGGAGCTGCCCGGCCACCCAGGGACCTGGCAGAGTCCGTCTGTCCCGCCCGGATGCAGGGACACTCGAGGGTGTTCCTAAGTGGAATGGACAAAAACAACAGCAAAACCCACTGTTACGAAGTCATCTAATTAGAAAGCCCGACACATTGTAAGCAGAAGAAAAAGTGCTGGTGATTAATCGCCAAACGTCCTGACCTGACAACTAGGTAAATGGAACCAAAGGGTTAGATGCAGTTCACTTGCAGAAAATCCTTTCATTGGAAATCAAAATTAGTGGCATAGAGTTATTTTAAGTGATATTTAACTGAACAGGAAACTGAACTAAAAGAGATTTATAATAAAAAATGATCCAAAAGGGTGAGGAGGCAACAGACGTATACTGAGGAAATTTTAATTTTTTAGGAGAAAATCATATGACTGAGACACATGCTTGTTTTCCCTAGATGATCAGGACATTTGGTTGAATGACTGGATAAACTACAGCAAAATGGAACAGCTTTTATAGTGCCTACAGTTTTATTTATTGGTTCTGTATGTAATTAAAATAACGTTCTGGGTTCCGTGTGGTATTTAAGGCAGCTGCAAAGAATTATCAACTACCATTTCAACTACCATTTGAAATATCCAAATAGGTCTTCAATAAAACAATTATAGAGGACTGGTCCCAAGGCACGAAACGATACTTGCTGAGGGATTCTGACAAGAGAATAAATAGAGGCCCTTTGAGAAGGTTTACACCAGGGGTCCTCAAACTTTTTAAACAGGGGGCCGGCTCACTGTCCCTCAGACGGTTGGAGGGCCAGACTATAGTTTAAAAAAAAAACTATGAACAAATTCCTATGCACACTGCACATATCTTATTTTGAAGTAAAAAAACAAATGGGCAAAAACACCCGCATGCAGCCTGTGGGCCATAGTTTGAGGATGCCTGGTTTACACACACACACACACACACACACACACACACACACACACACACATTGACCAAAGTATATAAATGAAATGTAATTATTAAATATAAATTATAATAGCCTTAGTTTGTAAATATAATAGATTATTATAATAGACTAAGTCCATGATTGCCAAAGACATCCCTGTTTGGCTGATGTGGATTCATAGATTATTAACACTATAATTTAAAATACTGAATAAACAGTTAAAATAGGACTCTTTTTCTTCCCATAGGGCTTCCCAAAATTTGGTGGTTTGGTTTGGCATTTTTTTCTTTTTTTTTTCCGATCTTCTATTATATATTACCTACACCTAAGTGTAAGGTTACATACTTTTCATTTAGAGACATTTTAGATGATCTGCTGAAATAGAGAAATAAAAATATTAAAGCTACCAGAAGATAACTGAAATTGATTCCAGATAACAGGACTGAGCAAAAAAAGAAAGTTTTGTGTTTGGCAAGAATAGATATTTTGCGCAGTCAAAAGGGAAGGTCTTATTTAGGTTTGGGCAGGTCTCTACAGGGGGTCTTTGTGGAAGTCTCGTAGCTCATAATTCTGACCCCATAGATGGGCAGCGAAGATTAGAGTTAACCATAGAGTTAACTCAGTTATCTCAGTGCTTGGTACACAGTAAGGCCTCAATGCATTTCAGTAATTATCGTAAGTAAGATGCAACTCCTGGGTCATCATTCCATGCCAGGCACAAGGTTTGACTCTCATCAATTGCTAAATGCATTTCTCCTGCTGAGTTTGTGATTCGCACTACTAAGACTGACAGCAAACCACATTCGAGGTGGAGGACAGTAGAAATATGTTTAATTTCATATTTTAAGTTCATAATGCATGCATGTTAATATTTTAAGGGTAACTATGAAAGGAATTAAAATATGATTTATTGTCTGGCAAAAAAAAAAAGACTAACAGCACAAAGGGGGTGGAAGAGTCAGACCACCCTCCCATCTCTACCTTCTCCTGTCTGCTGTCATCAGCATAAGGAAATGCCCTTGACTTCTATGCATTGAACCATTTTCCTTTTGAGAAGCCAGATCTTTCCCTCCATGTATGCAGTGATTGCATGTTAATACGATTTAAGTTAAAAAGTTAGAAAATGAACGTTAATTTTTCCAGAATCAATTTCTTTGGTTCAGTACTAAAATCCGTAACCATATATGAATGTATAAAAATGCAGTACTGTACTTTTCTTTTACCTAGATGAAAGAAATTCAATATCAATTTCTGTAGTCAAATGTGGTTTTACACACACACACACATACACATATAAAATATGTGGAGGAATATAAAGCAAATACAATTGGGAATATAGAAACAAATATAATTTTACTAAAGAGAAGAATATTTCTATTTTTATTTAATACTTTACCTTGACCATTAGCCAATCAGTAAGTATTTTGGGGGGCATTTCTCACATGCTGAGCGCTGCTCTAGGCCCTAAATAGCACAAGCAAAGAACAAAAGCGGAAAGAAAAGATGCTGCTCTCACGGAGTCTCCCTTCCTCTCTCCTGCAGAGAAGCCTCGGGAAGCGTGCTTTGACCCTGGGAATATAATGAACGGGACGAGAATCGGGACCGACTTCAAACTGGGCTCGACCGTCACGTACCAGTGTGACTCTGGGTACAAGGTGGCCGACCCCTCGTCCATCACCTGTGTGATCGGAGTGGACGGGAAGCCCTCCTGGGACCACCCGCTGCCGTCCTGCCACGGTGGGCGTGGGCGTGGGGGTGGGCGTGGGCCTGGGAGTGGGCGTGGGCGTGGGCGTGGGTGTGGGTGTGGGCGTGGGTGTGGGCCTGGGTGTAGGCATGGGCGTGGGTGTGAGTGTGGGCCTGGGAGTGGGCATGGGCGTGGGTGTGGGTGTGGGTGTGGGCGTGGGCGCGGGTGTGGGCCTGGGTGTAGGCATGGGCGTGGGTGTGAGTGTGGGCCTGGGAGTGGCCATGGGCGTGGGTGTGGGCGTGGGCATGGGCGTGGTGTGGGTATGGGCGTGGGCGTGGGTGTGGGTGTGGGCCTGGGAGTGGGCATGGGCGTGGGCGTGGGTGTGGGCTGCCGTGCGGGTGTGGGCTGCGGCCGGACTTCCTGGCTGTCACCACGCCCAGAGTCTGAACCCAGGGGATGTTTCCCTGGAGTGTCTATGGGCAAATGCCCCTCGAGCTATGGGCCGTTGACGCACACGCCCTTCACTCTTTGTGTGGCATGTATTTTAAAAAGAAAAAGATGGAAACGTATGGTTTGTGGAAGAGAAGTTGATTTGCAGGGCTATTTCCAGATGAACTGAACATTGACATTTATTTAACAGGATATCATTTTGGATAGATACTGCATTTTTTTTTTGTCTTACATACCATAAAACGATCTGTGCACCCCCTCCCTGGGATTATATTTTTTCCCACTTCTGAGATTTCTGTAGTGATTCTATAAGGAGACTGATGGGACAGAGATAAAAGCAGAAAGCTAAATTAAGGAGATACTATGAGCTTTATAATT
>VSMD01012584.1:0-15151 GCA_008750895.1 Mirza zaza
AAGAAGGGAAGGGAAGGGAAGGGAAGGGAAGGGAAGGGAAGGGAAGGGAAGGGAAGAAGGGAAGGGAAGGGAAGGGAAGGGAAGGGAAGAAGGGAAGGGAAGAAGGGGAGGGAAGGGAAGAAGGGAAGGGAAGGGAAGGGAAGGGAAGGGAAGGGAAGGGAAGGGAAGGGAAGGGAAGGGAAGGGAAGGGAAGGGAAAGAAACTTCAAAGCCGTGGTTGACTCTCATTCCATGATAGGAATGTCTGTCCGGGCAACAGTTGAAAACCAAAATAATGGCACTTTGCACTCATACAGCATTTCAAGCCTGATGTCATTTGTTTCTTATAACAATTCCACTGGAGAAATAGGAAAATTATTATCTCCACTTTATAGACGATAGTAAGTGAACTGCCTAAGGTTCCACAGATAATGAGTGCCATGGACAGCATGAGAATTCAGGACCCCTGGGTCTCCATCTGACACCATTCCCTCTCTATCACCCTCCCCGCACGAATCGCTTCCAAAGCTAAAGACTGTTAATAGGGAAGACGAAAGAAAGCAACACCGATTACTCATCCTGAGCCAAGAAGTACACCAGGTACTTCACATACTTTATTTCATTTAATCACCGTATCCAATGGCGCAGCTCTTGTTAACATCCGTTTTCAGATGAGACCTCCT
Source organism: Mirza zaza (assembly GCA_008750895.1). NCBI lineage: Eukaryota > Metazoa > Chordata > Mammalia > Primates > Cheirogaleidae > Mirza > Mirza zaza. Next base: position 662 of record VSMD01012584.1, read on the forward strand.
GAGAGTGAAAGAAATTAGTAAGAGCCTTCCCAGCGGCCACTTGTACCACTTAATGGTATGGATATTACAGGTTTTACATATACATATATCTCAAAGTCACTATGATTCAGTCTTAGCATTTCTGTCCCTTTTAGCTTTTGTAATTATACCCCGGCATGATCTAAGGCGGGATTATTCCTAAGCACTTCTTGTCACTTAAAGGCTTTTGTGTTGGGTAAAAGTCAGCGGTGGAACAACCTTCAACCCCAACCACAATCAAACCACCACCTTCCTTCAAGATTAACACAGATTTCTGCTCTTGATAATTAACAAACCCATCGCTGTTTTTAAAAATGAACAAGAATTAACCAAACAAAGTAATCCAGGTGCTGGGAACGCATGAGTGAGAAAAACACTAGATATAAACTTTGCCTCGTGGAGTTTACCTAAAAGTGACCAATGATCATAAATGTACTGAAATCAAGCACGAATCTTTGCGGGAGATACTCTGTCTCGTGCAGTTGGGTCGCCGGTCGCATTTGCAAATCTTTTACTGGTCTTTCGTTAACTATCTCTCGAACGCGTCACATCACACTCTCAGATCTGCTCCACGGTCCTCGAGGTTAATAACCACAATGACAGCAGCAGTCACGCGTGACACGTACCAAAGCCTTGCCCAGGCTGAGCACTGACCTCAGATGTGCAGTCATGACCTTTCTCAATGCTCACGACCCCATGACGTAGGTACTGGCATATCTCTATTTTACAGACGAAGACACGGAAACCCAGAGAGGTCAAGCTACTTTCCCGATGTCACACAGCCAGGGAATCGTGGTGACGGCGAGTGGCTGTAACGGCAGAGCCCGAGCCCACCGCTGCAAGTTCATGCTCTCCCTTTCCCAGTCCGTCGGCAGACCGCTCCCTCCCTCCCGTGGCTGGGATCTGTGCTGGGCAGCTCCAAGGCCCTGGTCTCCCTCCTGTAGGGAATAACACCCCTACGGTCACTTCCATCCTCCCCCAGAGCCCCCACTCACGGGCGGGCTCTCCCACTCCACGCCCCAGTGCCCCCACTCACGGGCGGGCTCTCCCACTCCGCACCCCAGTGCCCCCACTCACGGGCGGGCTCTCCCACTCCGCGCCCCAGAGCCCCCACTCACGGGTGGGCTCTCCCACTCCGCGCCCCAGTGCCCCCACTCACGGGTGGGCTCTCCCACTCTGTGCCCCAGTGCCCCCACTCACGGGCGGGCTCTCCCACTCCATGCCCCAGTGCCCCCACTCACGGGCGGGCTCTCCCACTCCTTGCACCCTCTCTCACAGCGCACCTTGTCCCCTCTCCGGGCCGCTCCACAAGCTGCCTGGCTGAGGTCTCCAGGCACTCGGCTTCCCGACTCCGCGGGTGGCCTTTGCACCTTACCTCACCAGATTCCCCTCCTACAGGAGACACCCTCCATGGTTCCCTCCTTCTTAAAACTCTGCCCTGCACCTGAGACCGGCCGCGTGGCTGTCCCGCCTCGGCGACGCTGCCTTTCAATCTCGCTCCACACTCACCTGTTGCTGTCCCCCCGGGGTTCGTCCCTGCTGGCCTGAGTTCTCGCTCTGCGTCCTTGTCATGACCCAGCGCTCACGGTCCTGCTTTCAACTCTGCCTACTCGAGGATTCTCAAATCTTGCATTTCCAACCGTAACTGATTTTGTGACCCCCAACTCCAATATCCAATTTTTTTATTTTTTATTTTTTTTGAGACAGAGTCTCACTCTGTTGCCCAGGCTAGAGTGAGTGCCGTGACGTCAGTCTCGCTCACAGCAACCTCCAACTCCTGGGCTCAAGCGATCCTCCTGCCTCAGCCTCCCGAGTAGCTGGGACTACAGGCATGTGCCACCATGCCCAGCTAATTTTATTTATATATATATATATATATATATTAGTTGGCCAATTAATTTCTTTCTATTTATAGTAGAGACGGGGGTCTAGCTCTTGCTCAGGCTGGTTTTGAACTCCTGACTTGAGCAATCCGCCCGCCTCGGCCTCCCAGAGTGCTAGGATTACAGGTGTGAGCCACCGCGCCTGGCCGTATCCAATTTTTTATTAAAAACTATTTCTTGGCCGGGTGCAGTGGCTCACGCCTATAATCCTGGCACTTTGGGAGGCTGAGGCAGGAGGACCACTTGAGGCCAGGAGTTAGAGACCAGCTTGGCCAACGTAGTGAGACCTTGTCTCTACAAAAAAATATTTTCAAAGTAGCCAGCAGTGACGGCACACACCTGTAGTCCCAGCTACTTGGGAGGCTGAGGCTAGAGGATCGCTCGAGCCCAGGAGTTGGAGGCTGCAGTGAGCTATGATCATGCCACCGCACTCCAGCCTGGGTGACAGACCGTGAGACCCTGTGTCTAAGAAATAACAACAACAACAATAGTGAACAAACAAACAAAAAGCAGTACGTATACAACTGGCTATGCTCCCTGCGGCCTCAGTCGGCCTTCTCCCACGCCGCAGGCTGGGCCCGGCAGGCCGTCGCTGGCTGCGCAGTCGGGAGTGCTGCCGGCAGTGATTACTGAGGGTCTCTCCGAGTTGGGAGGGACCAGCAGTGGCCAGGGAGGAAGTTCAATGGGTCGCCGTTTCAGTGTAGAGATTTCTGCCTTTATGGACGTCCACACGCTACGTGTTCAGGAGAAAGTTCTGCTATGACTCTGAGTTCTCATGCAAAACCCCCGCCCTTTGCAAGCCGAACAGCTAACCACCACCCTCCTCACTGCTGCGCTAGGCGGGGCTGCCGGCCCGCTCCTCACGCAGGGAGGGCGCTGGTGAGGCCACTCTTCCTTCCTATCCCCAGCTTTGTAGTCATCATGACCTGGACACTGTAGCAAAACTCCCCTGGCAAAAATCTGCAGCCCCCTCCTAACTGAAAAACTCCGCACTTTCGAAGTTCTCTTTCTACTCGACTCTGACTCCGAGTTCCCCTCTCTCCACATCTTCTTCTCAAGATGTTTTTTTTTTTTCTCCCTTGACTTCCGAAACACAAATCGGTCCTCCTGTCCTACCTAGAGAAGAAATGTAAAACGTCATCATGAGAAAAAGCGGTGTTGGCTTCTTCTCTTCCTTTGTCACCACGCACGTGTGTGCACGTGTGATCGCGCGTGAACGCGCGTGTGCTGCTCCCTGGCGTGGCTCTCACTCCACGCGCCCTCCCCAGGTGATCCCGTCTGTTCCTGTAGCAGCCGCTCAACCACTCCCGTGAGCTGGTCACGAGCCCTCACTCTGCGTCCTCCGCCTCAGCTGTTTTCTGAACTCCGGACCCGGAAACCTGCACGCCCACAGGCACCCTCATCTGAATGCTCCTGTCCCTGTAACTCAGTCTCCCCGAAACTGAATCCACCAACTCCCCCTCGGTCCCCAGCCCAGGTTCCTGCCTTCCCAGGAGCTCTTGCTTACTATTCACGTCGGCGCCAATCTCGCCTTTCTCTGGAACCTTTCCATGTTACATGGACTCAGTCTCATGCATTGGCATTTACATTTTCTTTAATCATTTTCATCTTTGAATTTAGCCTCCTCAATTAAACCAAAGGCTCCTTGAAGGCAGGGGTCACGCCACGTCTTTGCGATACCTGACCCTTAGCTGGACACACAGGAAATACTCAGAGTTGAACGGAATCATGCTCAAGTATCAAGTCCCCGGCAAAGGAGGAACATACCGAGAAGTCATGAATACAAACTGCTGTCTGAATCCAAAAGCAACAGAGGCAATTCATCTTCTCTGAGCACTTCCAGTAGGAGAAACGACTTTAAAATGAAAAACAGAGAAAGGACAGAAATGTGCTAACCTAGACTTTAAAATTTTGAATCAGAGCCATGTCTCCCAAAATTATTCCACATGCACGATTCTGTGTGACCCGATAACAGATCTCTCTCCACCTCCAACTCTCTTTTTCGGGCCAATGCATTTGAGGACAGAGGATAAGGACGTGGTTTATTAGACTACAGCAGCTCCGGCCTTAAAAGCAGCTGTCCCTTGGCTCTGAGACTGGTCTAGCAGCAGGGAGGCCCTCAGCCCCTCCCGGCCCCGCGGCAGGCCTCCCACAGGGCGGTGGCCTTTCCCCGCCGGGGCTGGAGGACGAGACGTCCCCTCTGCTTCACCATCCCGGGGCTGTTCCCAACGCTCAGGGCCTGCAGCTGGACGGCCCCCAGCCTTTCCCTGACCAAAAGTGATCGCAAAACTACTTGTCCCTGTCTGTCCCCCAAAAGCAGAAGGTCACGGAGTCAGCACCTCTACGGTGGCTCCGGAATCTGTGGAGTCTTCTCCGCGTGGACGCCAAGCTAGGGGAGCTGGAGAAGCCACGGCGGTCTGCGTGGAGACAGCGTTTCCGCCGTGGGTCTGCGTTTCTCGCTGCTCTTTCCACCCGGCTGGAGGGCGCCCAAGCGGGCGCTATTCCTCCAGGCCGGCCTGGGCCTGGGCCCAACCCGCCGGCACTTCCCCTGCCCGCCCACTCCCGAGGTGGCGGTGGCACTCTGCCTGTTTCTATCTCAGCCCCACCCCAATACACTGCTCGCAGGTGCGACCCTGGCATTTGTCATCTACACATCTCACTGCACAAGTGTCCCCGCCGGGGACTTAATGGGAAAGTGGACACAAGTGAAACGTTCTACTGTGGGAAAATGCTGCAGTTCCCGGGCAGGTGTGTATGGGGCGGGCAGAACAGGAGGAATGAGAGCAGTTTCCTGAAATCACATGGTGGGAGGGTGGGGGCGTGGGGGTGGCGCCCTGTGTCACACCTGTCACCTCTCGCACGGGAGTGCAGGAACTAAAATCAGCAGAGAACATTTTGGGATGATATTCATCGACTTTAGCTATTCAAATTGCATGTTGGCCTCAACACTAATTGAACAGTTGAGGAAAGAATGACTATTATTCTTGAGCAGCCATTGTGGGCCCAGGATGAGATATTCTCATCAAAAAGATCCAGGAATAATCCTACTTCACGGTTAAAAGAAAAATGATCCGCGCATGTAGTAAAAAAAAAAGAAAAATCTGCTTTAAAACAATAAAGCAGATCTTGTTAACAAAATCTAAACGACACTAGAAAAAAGTGTTATGAGGGAGAAAGAATAATTAAAGTCATTCTCAATGGAAAAGTGGGACAGATAGATGTCTCTAATCACCACTCTTTGATCACAAGTGTCATTTATTCTTAACATAATTCTTATCTCTGGTTTCTCCCCTCACGTAGTAGCAATGAAATATCCTATCAGGTGTCACAAGATTTAAATCCTCACATATAAGTAAGGAGGGCTGTTCAAAGAAGACCTAGAAAGCACGAATTTATGAGTGACGAAAATAATTTCCTTTGGGTAAGGCCTCAGAAGTCAAAGCTTCTATGACGGCCCACCCAGCACAGAAGCAAGTGCTGCCTTGAGCCACTGTCTCGTTCTTAGCTGACGTCCCCCTCGAGCCTGAGCCTGCCTTCTCTCCTTCCTTCTTCCCAGCTCAGCTTCCAGGCCACCCTGGACACTAAGAGCTCCACCGAGCACCTACGAGCCTGGTGACGATCTCATGCTCGGGGACACAGCGGGTCCCCACCGGTGCTCAGTCGCCCAGCTGCCCTTCTCTGACACCCCCGCAGAGCGCTCAGTGACTGTCACCGCCGTGAGAAGCCACCAGCTCTCTCTTCTACAGCTTCAACGGACCCAAGAACGGGGGATATCTCTTTCTGGAATCATAAAACTTTAGCGTTTAGACGTTTACAAAATTACACTTCCGGGCACTTCCAGGACAGAAAGTGCAACTTAACTGATTTGTCATTGACTAAGTGATTCAGAACCTAGCACACAATGGGTCGCTTAATAACTATTTGCTGCACCGTTGCCCCCAATTGGTGCGTGTTTGGGGTTCCTTCACCGAGACACGCTGTCGCACTGAAAGCCTCCAGACCACAAGTGGACCGAATTCCCCCCCCCGGCCCCCCCGCAGAAACGAACTCTCTGGATGCACTACAGAAGTACCATTGCGTGCTCCGGAAGGTTCCCTGGCTGGTCATTTGCTACTGGGTTTCTTCAGAGTAAGTGTGAAACGAAGGCTAGTGCTCCAAAGTGCACTCATGATGAAAAGCGTTGACGAGTATCTCACTTTTGCTATCTTCCTGACGTGTGGGTGTGGGGACAGCCTGACCTCCCTCCTGTCCCCATCACCAGGGGAACGACCGGCGGTGGTCGCTAGATCTCCTGGCTGTGATGACTTTATCACGTTACACTTGACCTGATTGCTCCTTTCCCAGGGAGGCACACTTTTATTTTCAGGACTCTTACTTGATAGGAATGCCAGAATTATGACATCCATCTGGTTCCAAAACTAAGAAACTTGTGTGACTGGCTTCCCAACCTTCTGGCATATTCTGAACCTACCGAAATATCTGATGCTCCCCCTACTCGGTTGCCTCGAATAGGAACTGGGCTGACCAAAAGCTGGATTTAAAATGGGAAGCTTGAGAACACCCGGTTTGACCCACCTACACAGAGGCTTAAAGTGTCCATTCTGATATAGATACCCAAGGACAACTCGATTCTAATTTGGTAAGCTATCTGCCCGTGAAAACGCGAGTCATCTCGTAAGTTTATCTTATTTAGCACTGCAAAGATGTCAAAAAAACTGAGACTATTGTTTGAACTTTATCCATTACCAAGGAAATAAAAAAACAGAGGTCTGAAACTCATCTATTTAAAGCATTTATAAGATCTTTTTGTTAGAACAGAAATCAGTTCAGTGGTGATGGTTTTAGATATCAAAAAGAGTGAAGTGCACATGTTATCCTGTCGGGTGTCTTTAGAAGGAAGGGCACTTACATAAGGAAGGGAAAAGACAGATATATCTCTGGAGAGTACAATAGACCCACGGCTGTGGATAGAACTTTGAACTAACTGTGTCCCAGAGTTTTAAATATCACCAACATTTCTGAAAGCTAACTTTATAGATTTTGATTTCTATTTGACTACTCAGCATGAAATGGACTGAGATTTTTCTGTGACTCTAAAAGCTACTGAAGAAAATGCACATTTCCTATTTTCTGTTGAAGACTATGGAGGATAGCAGATATGTATAACTAGAATGATTCTTTATATGAATTTACATTTTGAATGAGGTCCAGAATCTGGTTACCCATGGCTCTCCTGAACACAGTATAGAATGGTCTGGATAATACGAACTCAAGAGAAGAAAAAAAAAAAAACAGTTCAAAATGTTTATCGCTAAATTATAACCTAAAGGACAATGGTTAATACTCAAAGAAGTGTCTCCCACATGCACAGAGATCATTTGTCTTTTGAAAAGAAAAGAAAAAAACCCTTCCAACTCTGGAAAACATAGCATTCATCAGAAGCTGTCAGTCAGATTCAATCGGTCAATGTTGAGATGAGCCTCTAGCGTGAGCAGCAGCACAAAGATGTCTGGGTAGGAGGAGCCACGTGTCGTTGTAGTGGTAAACCGACCAACGCAAACGGGAAGAAAAATAAGCTCCTTGCAATCAGAAGGGTAAGAGAACCCACCTAGCAAGTCTCATAAACTACCCGGAGAATGATTTTAGGAAAATCAACTAGGAACATAGTTCGACTGATTTTATTTATCTTCAGGAGTCACAGTCCGTGGTCTCTGGAGAGCGGCGTGCCAACTGCCGACGACTGACGGAGTGAATCCGGTGATCCGAGAGCAGCGTGGAGGCTGACGCGGGAGCAGAGCGGGGAGGACCATGGAAATGTTCTTTATTTTATCGGGCTGGTGGTTTGCACAGCGTATAGTAGCCCTTGTATGACTGAGATCCATGCAGGCCATTGTATGTAAATGACACCTCAATAGGTTTATTTAAAAATAACTTCTGAAGTTGTTACAGGCCACGGGGGTGACACTGGGGCTCAGGCCATCTGCGCCAGGGCCAGGCCTGTCTGGTTCCACCTTCAGGTTCTTTTCTTTCTTGATGCCAATGCACTTCTCAAAACCGAGCCAGATAACGGCCTTGCACCCCAGGTGATCGGCACTGGATGACTCTGTGAAGCAGCATCGCAAAGAACAGGACAGGCGTTCCAGGGGCTTCACGATTAAATCTGAGGCATGAAATCATCTGCTCGGAACCACTCCGGGGGCAACCATGACTCATGCAAATTTCGAGCGAGACAAAATAGCGATTGCAATTCCCGCAAGAAGGTGGTGGGGGGGGAGAAATGAATGAGCTGAAGAATAGGAGGTGTCATCGGTAATTCTAGAAGCCATATGAAAGAGTGAACGTGCTCCCTATTTAGTTCTTTTCAAGCCTGCAAAAGGCCCCATCTAGACACACGCTGTAATTATAATGTATCCCTAGGTGCGGCGCAGATAGGGAAAGCATACGAGCACGACTTAGGGAAAATAGAGCTGCTAAAACTGCCTGTGTGTTTGTGCTGTGTCTATAGAGATAGATAACACAGGGCTTTTCTGGCATCTCTGGGATTCTTTTCTCTTCCATTTGAGAAGGTGGACCCCGTCTCATCTGACGCCTTCCTCATAGGAGGAAGTGGACAACAGTGGACTAGAATGTTCTGCCATCGACCACAGGGCTAGGGGGAAACACCCTTCGGCCCCAGGCCTCACCCCTGCCGTTGGAGCAGGCGGCCTGTTTGTCATTGCCCCAGACAGCCCTTAGCTAGCAGGGCTCGGGGACGCTCCCACTCTCGGTAGGAGAGCTATGTTGCACGTCCAGAATTATAAAATGAGGCAAGCAAGGAAGTGGCCTTGGCTTCTAGATTTCGCTCTTCATCCTGAGCTTCTCCAAGCGGCTTCCAAATCAGTATCGGCTGAAGAGAAATAACTTTCTCTGGGAAAGGACAGCTCTATTGCCTGCCAATACTTTCTTACATCCTGTGCGGCTCAAAGCTTGACTGACAATACGTATTTTGTAGTTTTCAAAGAAAAAAAAAATATTTTCATAAGAAGGGACCAATACCAAAGTCCCAAGATCCTTGGCCGTTAGAGTTCTTGGTTAGTACCAATAAACTACATTGAAAAATTTAAAAGATATTTTTGGAGAATTCTGTCCGTGATTTTTTGTCTGCTTGCTTATTTTCAAGGGGAACATCTTGGGTGTTTAAGTTGCTTTTATTTTTAATTAAGTACAGAAGGTTCTTGATGGTTAGTGTATCTTGCAAAAGTGCCTTATTTATTGTTGTACAAGCCTCAGCTAACTCACTACTATCCTTAAGTGAACTGCAAAGTACTTAAAGCAAATATATTGCATCCCTGAAAATTAGTCCGAATGTCCGTGCAAGCGCTTCACAAATAAGTGAGTATGATGGGAATGAACAACACGAAGCTTTTGTCATGACGATTCATACCTGCCGGGCAAACGGCAGAGAAACCACAGACATCACCATTCTTGTCTCAAAGAAAGAGGCAGATCTAGAAATTACTACTAATTTGCGGTCAGTCTGATTTATTCTCTTAGACACTTGTGTCTCATTTTCAACCAACTGAAGTATCAGAGTAACTAATGGCAACTTTTTATATCCTTTATTTCTATGTAACATAATGTCCAGAGGCCTGAAGTGTTCCCCGAGCTCAAATTTAAGTATATTAAGGGGGAATCATTCATTAGTCTACGGCATATACTCATAGTGCCTTTAAATTTTATTTTAATCATTTGTACTAATTGACAGACTATATTCCCTGGAAGCCCTGAAAAATCTACTAATAGGCAATTGCTTTATATGTCAGCGTGATCATTGGCATTTCTAAACCTTTACTCCATTAGATAGTTAATATTTCTCTCCCTGTTTAACAATGGCAAGAAATTTTGCTGCTGTTATATTGTTTATGAGATTTGCCAAAAACGGAAAAGACGACGTCTGTGTTGCTACCAGCAAAGAGCAATACGGCATTAATAATTTTATTAATTATTATTTTAGGACATACCATTATTATAAAATGCAGCATGCTATATGATATATGGTGATTTGTAATAATGATATATACTGTTATTGTTCTTCTTATTATATGTTAATATAATAGTAATGACAGCAGATAACCTCACTTTCGCTCTTGGCTTTGCCAAAAATTATTTTTAGAACCTTGCATAAGTAACTCTACTTCCCTAAGACTCAGTTTCCCAACCTATGAAATGGAGAGGAGAACATCTGGTCAACTACAGGCATGCTGTGCATTTTAGATGCAATGACGTTTTCAAGATACTTTAATCTGTTGCCGTGTTCCAGATGTGCACACATGTCCCGCTCTGGTTGTCAGTGGCGACATCGCCACTATCATCGTTGCCACCGCCAGGACAGCCTTGGTGAGCTGCCGCTCTGTAAAACGGGATTATGAATACACTTGGGGAACAAACCAAGGAGGTGGCACACTTTGAGTCTCCTCACTGAGAGAATAAATCATGACTTCCGGGGGCCAGAGGTCTTTGGAACCAGGGTGTCAGGAGGGTCACGTCCCCTCTGAGGCTTGAGGGTGGGGAATCTTCCTTGATTGCTCCAGGTCCTGGCAGCCACTGGTGTTCCTGGGCTTGGGGAAGCATAACCCCAGTTTCTGTCTCCATCTGTGCGTGGCCTTCTCTGTGTCCAAATCTCCCTTTCCTTTCTCTTACGAAGGCACCAGGTATTAGATTTAGGGCTCGTCCTAGCCCGAGGGTGATTTCATTTGAGAGTCTGAACTGGTTATATCGACAGAAACCCCATTTACGCCTAAGGTCCTATACGGAGGTTCCAGGTGAACATGGGTTTGGGGGAGACATTATTCAAGCCACTGTGCACACCAAGTGCCAGCTCCGAGAAGATGGCAAAAGCCATCTGGGAATCTGTTTTGAGAGGAACTTGGAGGCTAATCGAGGATGAGCTGGAAAGAGTGCCTGCATCGTGAGCAAGGCCCCAGAAAGTGGACCCATGTTTTTGCTATTCTTGTCATCACTAATCACTTATCCATGAGGGAACAGAGACTTAAAGAAGATTTGTGAGTGTCCAAGGTCACTCAATGGCAAGGCTGTAACAGAAATTAGATCTCCTGACTCACGTGGTTCTGTGCTTCTCATGCTACACAATCTCATAACCTCTACTCATAGCAACACTTCTTTAAATGTTATTTCTAAAAATATACATCTGATAACTACAAAATTACTAACACCCAAATACTCATGTTTGTTTCATCGGTCAGATTGCAGCAGTTAAGTACATTTGGCTGACTTCCATTTTCAGCTGTGATGGAGTAACTGGCATCAGACTAAGACTCCATTGAGAACAAAATAAAATCTTGATATTATTAAATGAAAATAAATGTTTGACATATTTGAAAGTTTTGTAGACTTTAGTGTAACTGATATTGGTGTACACTGATATCATAAAGAGTATACTTTAGAGTAGCAGTCCCCAACCTTTTTGACACCAGGCACTGGTTTCATGGAAGATAATTTTTCCATGGAACCAGAGCCACTGCCGGAGTGTGAGCTGCTCAGGGGATCAGCAGCCACTGCCCCTTTACTGCCTTGGGGGTCTGCTGCCCATTCACCAGGTCCACCTGGGCAAGTGCAACATGACAACCCTGGCTGCTCAAAGTCTGGGTCCAGCAATGGCTATCACTCTGGTTCTGCACAGCAGAGAAGCCAATGCTGGGCCAGCCAAACCAAACAGCCCAGCACACCTGCCCCCAGAAAGTCCCTCCAGCACCCCTGGCTGGAGAAACAGACTGGCAGACCTGCCACTGAGCTGCTGAGCCACTGCATGCTCATTCCCCAGGAAGGAGAAGCAGCACAGTAGACCCAGCCCCAGTGGACACACCCATGAGCTGCCAGAGCCACCATGTGCCCATGCTTCAGGGCAGTGCAATAGCCTGGGAGCCTCAGCTAAGAGAGCTGGTCCCCAAGCCAGCCTATCCTGCTCATGCCTCAGCCTGAGAATCAGCTTGGCAAGCTCACCTTCAGCATAACTGCACCACATACACCTGCAGCCTAGATCACTGAGGCACACGCAAACATTGCTAATGTGGATTACAGCTGAAGAAACTGCACGGAGACTACACTACTGTGTTCACACAGAAACAGAGCCAATACACCCTTACCCACTCAACACCCTAGGACCCATGTATGGGAAAAAGTCTTGTCTATGAAAACTACTCATAAAATTAGAAGAGGCAACTATTCCACCACATGTGCAAATGTTAATGTAGGGACATAAGAAACATGAAAAAACAAGGAAGTGTGACACCTCCATAGTAACATAATAATTCTCCAGTAACAGAACTCAAAAAAGGAAGTTACAAAATGCCAGAAAAGAAACTCAGAATAATGATCTTAAGGAAACTTGGTGAGATACAAGAGAATACCAGTAGACAATAGTAAAATTAGTAAAAACAATTCATTGTCAGAATGGGAAATTCAACAAAGAAATAGCTGTCATAAGGACCAAATAGAAATCTTGGAGCTGAAAAATGTAATGAATGAAATAAAAAATACAATCAAGAACTTCAAAAACAGCATAGCTCAAGTAGAAAAAAGAATTTCTAAACTTGAAAACAGGTCTTTTAAAATAACCGAGGAAGACAAAAAAAAAGAATAAAGAAAAAAAGGAATGAAGAAAGCCTACAGGACTTATGAGAAACCATAACACAAAGAAACATTCACATTATAGGGGTTTAAAAAGGAGAAGAGATTAGAAAATGCTTAGAAAACCCATTTAATGAAATAAATAGCTAAAAGCTTCCCAAGTCTTGAGAGAGACATAAATATTCAGATCCAGGAAGTTCAAAAGTTCCCAAATATATTCAGCCCAGAAAGGTCCTCTCTGAGGCACATTACAGTCAAATTTTCAAACATCAAAGACAAAGAGAGAATTCTAAAAACAGCAAGAGAAAAGCACCAAGTCACATATAAGAGAATCCTCATCAGACTAACAACAGATTTCTCAGCAGAACCCTCACAGGCCAGGAAAGAATGGGATGATAGATTCAAGGTGCTGAAAGAAAAAGAAAAAAAAAACTTGTCAACTAAGAATACTATACACAGCAAAGCTATCCTTCAGAACTGAAGGAGAAATAAAGTCTTTCCCAGACAAGCAAAAAACTGAATTCATTATTACTAGACCAGCCTCACAAGAAATGCTTATAGCAGTCCTACATCTGGAAGCCAAAGGATGATAACTACTATTATGAAAACACCTGAAAATATAAAACTGACTGGTTCAGCAGATACACAAGAGAGCAAGAGAAAGGAAACCAATTTTATCACTGTAGAAAACCCCTAAACTGCAAAGATAAACAAGAGAAGTGAAAGAAGAAGAATATACAAAACAATAAGAAAATAATTAACAAGATGGACATGAGTAACTCCTCACCTATCAATAATTACCTTGAATGTAAATGAATTAAATTCCCAAATGAAAAGATGTAGACTGGCTGACTGGATTAAAAACAAGACCCAAATATGTGCTGCCTCTGAAAAACTCTCTGCACTTATAAGGACACACATAGACTAAAAATGAAAATATATTTTAAAAAATTTCATGCAAACAGAATGCATAAACAAGTAAGAGTGGTTACATCTCTATTAGATGAAACAGACTTTAAGTCAAAACTGTAAAAAGAGACAAGGCAGGTCACTATATAATGATAAAGGAATCAATTCAATAAGAGAATATAACAGTTATAAATATATATTCACCCAACACTGAAGCACCCAGATATATAAAGAAAATATTATTAGATATAAAGGGAGACATAAATTCCAATGCAATAATAGTTGGGGACTTCAACACTCCACTATCTGCATTGAGTAGATCATTTAGACAGAAAATCAACAAATAAATTAGATTTAAATAGCAATATTGACTAAATAGACATATAAGATATTTGGAGAATATTTTATCCAACAGCTGTAGAATATACATTCTTTTCTTCAGCACATGGAACATTCTCTAGGGCTGACCATTTGTTAGGCCACAAAACAAGTCTAAACAAATTTTTAAAAATCAAAACTATATAAGTACCATTTTTTGACCACAATTTTATAAAACTAGAAATCACTAACAAGAGGAACTTTCGTAACTGTACAAATTCATGGATATCAGACAACATCCTGAGTGACCAAGGGGTCAATGAAGAAATTAAGAAGAAAATTAAAAAATTTCTTGAAACAAATAAAAATAGAAACACAACATACTAAAATCTATGAGATATAGTGGGAACAGTGCAAAGAGAAAAATGTATAGCAATGAATACCTACATTAGAAAAGCAAAAAGATTTTAAATAAACAACCTTATGATGCACTTCAAGAAATTAGAAAAGAAAGAATAAATTAAACCCAAACTTAAAAGAAGAAATAATAAAGATAAGAGCAAATTAAAGAGAAAATTAAAAATAAAGATTAAAGCAGAAATAAACAAAATTGAAACCAAAAAATACAAAAGATCAACAAAACAAAATATTGATGTTTTTTTTTTTTTTTTCTTTTATTTCATCATATTATGGAAGTACAAACATTGTTAGGGTTACAAATATTGCCCCTGCCCCC
>VSMD01012587.1:0-17691 GCA_008750895.1 Mirza zaza
AAGGGGGTGTGGCTTAGAAAGAAAAAGATTTCCATATACTTATTATTTATTAGATAGTTTTCTTAATACTGCAGCCTATATTTTAACTTTCTTTTGAAGTCATATCTTTGATGTTTTCATGGTTACAAAAGTAATACAAACTTCATAAAAACGTAAGCAACATTGTCACATAAAGACCATATTCATAACCATCACACAACCTAAGCAAACAATTCCCTTCTATTTTATTAAATACATGTGTTTATGTCATCTGAACCTTAAATATAGGAGCTACATAATGAGAAATTTGGGATTAGTATTACTTGGTAACTGAACCCATTTCTTTCTCTGGTGCTTTTTTGATGGGTTTGCTTTATTGTATCAGGTTAGATGTTGTTTCCAGGCAGCCTTATTTTTTCCCCTAGTGACCCTTTGCAACTCTCTTAACTGTTTCCCTTGATTGACTACTCCTGGAATGCTCTGAGTTTACCAAAGCCCCAATTTATAATTGCTACCACCTCACCCACAGGCTTTAGAAGGCCCAGAGTGAGAGGGAGGCAAACTAAAAGGCCTTTGGTGGCCAGAGGGGTATGGAGACCTGCACAGATTGTGTGGATGGTGGGCACAGGCGGCCATCCAGGAGGGCACCGCTCTAGCAAAGTGGGGCGGCTGGCTTCTCAGCTCCAGGAGATTGTCACATCACATGGGGATGTCAGTTCCTACAGCCAATTATTTTGTTTGTTTTTGAGAGATCCAGAAATCTAGATTTCTATGTGAATTTTCTCATTAAAAACAAAAAATTGGCCTAAGAATATACAATACCCGGTTTGCCAAACAAAACACATCAGCACAGGGCCTCTAGCCTAAAAGTAATCAGAAGCAGCTGGGCCTAATGCCGTCAGGGTTGGGGGAGAGCAGCAGGATTAATTTCCTCTGGGCTTTGCAGGTGGCTGAGTTAAGGTTACAGAGAAAACTGTTGGCAGTTTCTCTGACAACTGATGGCAGTTGTCTCAGATCATCCCACT
This sequence comes from Mirza zaza, assembly GCA_008750895.1. Lineage (NCBI taxonomy): Eukaryota > Metazoa > Chordata > Mammalia > Primates > Cheirogaleidae > Mirza > Mirza zaza. The sequence continues at coordinate 1,005 of VSMD01012587.1, forward strand.
TTCTTTTCTTTTCTTTTTCTTTACAATAGAGAAAGAGTTTATTCTGAATATTGCTAAGCTGGGAGATGGGAGAAATTTCTCAAATCCAAATTCTCGAGAATTTGGAAGACAAGGTTTTTAAAAGACGGTTTGGCGTAGGCAATTGAGTCTGCTAATTGGCTCGGTTTGGGGCGAAACCATAGGGTTGTTGAAATTGTCTTCTTTGCTGACCAGGTTCTTGGGTGGGGGTCACATGACCAGTTAAGTCAGTTCTTTGATGTGGATGGCTGTTCTGGGTGGGTCCGTGTTTCTGGACTGCAGAACCTTGAAGATAACTTGGAAACTTCAAAAGGTGATGTTATTTATGGAGAAAGCTGAGAATCTTTATGACCACCAGCTATGTGGCTCCAGGGTGGCAATTATAGGATGCGAATAGGGTGACAGTGGCTAATTACTACCATTTTTAGTTAGGCCTGTGCCTTATTTTTAGGTAGGCCCTTACCACAGTTCTTGCCTTGCACCCCCTCATCGATTTGTAAAGGTGGTTTCACAAAGTGAAAGTAAAGAAGGAAGCTACTTCAAGTGAAAATGCATTTCAGAGAGAGGAGCAGGTCAGCCTCCACAGGTGGAGAAAGACCCCCCCCTTTCTATTCAAGCTTCCATTTTGCTAACTTGAGAATGAATACCATTTCCTCCCACTCTTTTAGGAGCTTCTCTCTTGCTTTTAATGTATAACATGCATAATTTGTACTTTAAGATTCCCATCATTTTCATAAAGAATTTAATTTTTTTCAAGGTTAAGTGTAATTGATTGGCTACTTCATGACTGGTATATTCTGAGGCTAGCATTTTCCAAACCCTTGTTTCTTCACCCTAAATCTTGCCCTTCCCTCCACCTCCCAAGATGGAATCAGCATCTTCGCTTGGGCTGCTAGAATCTGACCTTGCCACAGGCTCTGGATGAGCCCGTTTAGAACAGCCAGAGATAGAAGAGAGACCAGGAGTGGTTGCTCTTGTGTAATCCCATTCAAGTGTCAGTATCTGTTGCCAAATACTGAAAGAGAAGCCAGTTCCAGCTGATCACCATAAAAGCTTTCCCAGCACTTGTGGCTTTGGAGGCTGCGGAAGCGGGGCAGACTGAGAAATGTGTGGAAAGGATGCGTGAGAGACCACCCTTGGAAGGTGAGGCAGTCCAATATATTGACTAGCAGTATGCACAGGTGAGTGTTTTTTTTTTTAGAAAGCAAAATATATTTGGAGACAACTCTGCTTGTATCTCCATACAAATTTCATGTACAAGTAAAATCCAGAGGAAAACCTCGGTCAGAAGATGCAAAGCATCCACTTGGAGGCTTTTAGATTTCAGTGTATCACCCCCTCTCCTCTCCAGGAGGACAGAGTTTGTTTGCTGTTCTGGTGAAGCTAAACAGTAGTTGAACAGCTGACTTCATTGGAAAATGATATTATTTTGAAATGAGGCTTGGTTTTTCCAGGTCGTTGACCTGCTTAGAGAGAAGCAGTGGATCTGCGACTGGATTTCGGAGTCCCAGCACTGGCACAGCTCTGAGAATTCCCACGTGCCCCGAGGAGCCGGTGAGGAACGAGAGCATGTCTGCTTTCAGGTTGTGGTCTGGCTTGCTCATCCTGCTGGGCTCTGTCTGTCCTAGAGGTTCATCATGTGGCATTTCAACACACATTGAAATAGGTAAGTACTGGTTCCTTGTCTTGTTATTGGGAGGACAATAAATCTGTCAGAAGACATTAAGGAAGAGGTTGAAAATCTGTCCTATGTGTTAATGCATTTCCCCTCCCCCCCGCCCCCTGCACTGGGCGGCCTGACAGTGGGGAGGTGAAGGCCATGATTGCAGTCGTCCAGGCTGGGTTCAGTAGAGGGCAGGTAAGCAAGAGAGCCGCTGCCCCTTGGCCACAGGGTTGCTGGGTATTTCTCTGGGAAATAGTGAGGAGCTCGATCAACTAGAGGTTGCAATGAAGCAGAAGAACTGATAGTAATAGAACGGGAGAAGAGAAAGATGGGTGGAATATGATGGGAGTGAGGAATTTATTTTTGTTATTTGACATTTCCAAGTATATGTAAAGAACCACGTGTGGCTATGGGAGTGGATCCCCTGAGTCAAATTGGCTGTAAAGGTGTTGGGCTTCTGGAATGTCAAAGAAGCAAGGGAGTTTGGATGGTCATTGGCATTAGAGAATGCCAACTCCGGGAAGATGGCCGGAGCTGGGGAGGAGAGGGCTACAGCAAGCCGGTGCCACTGAACTCAAGGGCAAAGGCAGAGTTATCTGGATATAGGTAGATGGTAGCACAAAGAATTGTTTCTTTATTTATTTATTTCAGCTATATTGAGGTATAATTGACAAATAAATATTGTATAAGTTTAAGGTGTACAATGTGATGTTTTGATATATGTGCACATTGTGAAATGGTCACCACAAGCAAGCTAATTAATATATTTATCACCTCACATAGTTAGTTACATGTGTGGTAAGAACATGTTATCTACTCTCTTAGCAAAAAGATTTGAGGTTTGGTTCTTTTTTTTGATACAGAGTCTCACTCTGTCACCCCAGGTAGAGTGCTGTGGCGTCCTCATAGCTCACAGCAACCTCCAACTACTGGGCCCAAGCGATCCCCCTGCCTCAGCCTCCTGAGTAGCTGGACTACCAGTGCACACAACCACACCTGGCTAATTTTTTCTACTTTTAGTAGAGACGGGGTCTCATTCTTGCTCAGGCTGGTCTTGAACTCCTGAGCTCAAGGGACCCTCCTGCCTTGTCCACCCAGAGTGCTGGGATTACAGGCATGAGCCACCTCACCTGGCCAAGGGTTTGGTTCTTATATGAAATATATGTGTAATATTTTTAGCACATGGAAAATGTAACATAATTAGCTATAATTACATTCTACAGCAGTTTTCACATTAGTTTCAGATATACCTGATGTTTTCTGGGTTTTCTTTGGATAAAAACAATAACAATATTTTATAGTTATGCCATCTCTAGAAGTTACAAAGAATAACAAGACTATAGATAAAATATAGAAATTTATCAGTGCAAAATAGACCTAGACATTGAGCTATGGCGAGCAGAAACCTATCTATGATCACAGAATTTTCCAATCTGAAAGGACACTAGAGGTCACTGAGTCCAGTTCTTTTATTTTACAGATGAAGAAACTGATACTAGACAGTTTTACAGCTAACTTGTTAGTGGCTTGGCCTAGAATTACATGTCTGACAGCTAGTCTTATGTTCTTTCTATTAAACATTTATTGTTTAGCCATCTGTAGTCCCAGCTACTCAGGAGCCTGAAGCAGGAGATCGCTTGAGCCCAGGAGTTCTAGGTTGTAGTGAACTATGACTATGCCACTGCACTCCAGCCTGGGCCACAGAGCAAGATCCTGTCACTTAAAAACAACATTTATTGGCTGAGCGCGGTGGCTCACGCCTGTAATCCTAGCACTATGGGAGGCCAAGGCGGGAGGATCACTCAAGGTCAGGAATTCGAACCAGCCTGAGCAAGAGCAAGACCCCATCTCTACTATAAATAGAAAGAAATTAATTGGCCAACTAATATATACAGAAAAAATTAGCCGAGCATGGTGGCGCATGCCTGTAGTCTCAGCTACTGGGGAGGCTGAGGCAGTAGGATTGCTTGAGCCCAGGAGATTGAGGTTGCTATGAGCTAGGCTGATGCCATGGCACTCACTCTAGCCTGGGCAACAAAGTGAGACTCTGTCTCTAAAATAAAATAAAATAAAATAAAATTAAATTAAATTAAAATAAAATAAAAACAACATTTATTGCTAAAAGGGAGTCAGGAAACAATAATGGAAAAGAGAATCAGACTTAGGTTCTAATACCAGCTCTGCTATAAGGGAGACAGATGTGTGCCTGAGCTATTCACTTTACTAACCTCTCAATTCCTCTACTATAAAATGAGGGAGTTGGACTTCTTAATTCTAAAGTGTCTTCCAACTCTAAGTTCTGTGAAGTTGAAATTGCCAGAACTATATAGAGTGAACTGAAGAGGGGCAAATATAAATGAAAATATTCAATTTTTTAATCCTTAGAGTTTAAAAATTTATAAGACAGATGACATATGAAATTTTAATAAAATCAGATCATTGCTTGCCTTTCTTCATCAACTGCCAAAGATCCTAATGGATATTTAATGAGTAATGTAGGCTGGGTATAGTGGCTCACACCTGTAATCCTAGCACTCTGGGAGGCTGAGGGGGGGAAGGTTTGCTTGAGCCCAGGAGTTTGAGGTTGCAGTGAGCTAAGATGGCACCACTACACTCTACCTGGGCCATAGAGTGAGACTCTGTTTCCAAAAAAGAGAAAAAAACAAAAAGCAGATATATATATATTTATGTAAGTTGAAGGCAGCTCCTGAAATAGAGTCAGCACAGATTCTGAGAATTTTCTATATAAAAGGAGAATGAAAAACTCCATCATTTATTTACTAATAACTTAGATGATTTTATAAATATTTTGGTTCACTTTTTCATATAAAGGGCCTGAGTGGAAAGTTGGCATTGTGTGAGTTAGCTCATTAGAATTGGCCTCTTTCAGCATAAATCACTGGAATCCTATATATAGGTTATTTGTGTGGGCTGTGACTTATCTCTTATGATATCAATGCTTATAATGTAGTAGTGGCAATATTTTTTTATTGTATGAATGAAGAAATTCGATGTGATTCACAATAGAAACAAGATATCGCCTTTGAGTGTCTCTTCACAAGGAATGCTGGTCTGCCTGTTGATTGAGTTTCTGGAGGAGCAGGCTGAGGGGGTGTGTACCTGAATATGGGTGGGTGTGGGGCAGACTAGGTGGCCTTCTGAGACTATGTTGTCCTTTCAAAGTGGTCCAGTGAGGAAAAACCATTTGAGGATCATTGGTTCAGCCCAGGGATTAGGCTTTATATCATATTTTCTACTTAGGTTTACTTGTCTACCTCAGTTCTGACACAAAATATGATGATGACAATTTTTTTTTCTTGCCCTCCTACTGCTGTGCTTGCCACTTGGTGTTTATTTTCTGTGATTCTCTCAGCCAGTCTAGAAGGTGGTTAACTCCATTTTCCATAGGAGGGAATTGAGGCCTAGAAAGGTTAAATAACTTACCCAAGGTCATAGAACTAGTTAAGCGGAAACTTCAAATCACCATGTAAATTTGATTGGTATTATAAAAATAGGAATAATGTACAAATCTAATTATGCCTAATAAAAATTGCAAGAGAATACAAATGTAATTTTCATTTCCTGTTTCCTTGACGGTTACAACCACAAAATTATAGATTTTCCCCTAAAATGACCTCTAGTAAGTTTTGGTTTTAGTTATACTTGAACTTGATTGATTTTATGTGTTCATTTCTCTCAGGACACAGAGCCCTGGAGTTTCTCCATCTTCAAGATGGGCGTGTTAACTACAAAGAGGTATAAAGCTTGATCTGTCTTTTATTCCTTGTGCATTAACTTTATTCTGTAGATGTCAAACAAAAGTCCATAACAGATATTTAAACAGTAATTTTAAGATTCATTTTTCTTTATAAAATATTAATATTATGGTTAAAAGGTATATGTCCCCTCTGTTACTTGAACTTTATGTATATATATATGTATATATATCACATTTTAAAGATTTTAATGATGTGAATCATAATTTGAAAAAATATTTGAGACGGAATTTTTTTAAGTGGTATATCTTTTTTGTTTTTTATAAAGAGAGGTCATACTTAAGAGAAATCATTTATTTTCCACTTCTTGTCACTGTGTGTTGTACACAAATTGTATCAGAGGAGAAGGAATTATTTATTAACAAGTATGCATTGAGATGCTCATGACTTTTCCTCCTCCTATATGTGCTATTATATCCTGATAGGACTGTCTGATGACTCACCTTTACCAACCCTCAAATGAACACATTCTGACCCTATATACTATTTCTAATTCTGTGGCTAAATAATACTTTGTGACAAAGATGATTCTTTCATAACTTCATCTTTTTATTATTATTATTTTCTTATTTATTTTAACTAAAACTATCAGACATACCTACATCTGATAAGAGTGGTTAGCATTCTGTCATGATATCAACATTGTATAAAATTATTACCAAAAAATCTTGATAATCCATCATGGAAAGCAGGATGGTAAGATAACAGAAATTTATTGTATCCACAAACCATTTTAAGTCATAGGAGTCAACTTCCTTACTTGCCAATTTAACAGGCCCTGTAGAAAAAACAGTATTTATGTCTGATTGTCATCTTCATTGACCTGGATGGAAAGTAGTCAAGAAAGAGCAGGAGAAGCAAGAATCTGCCTAATTTGTAACATGAACAATCCATGCTGAGTGTGTGCAGAGTGATTTTCTAGTAGGGGTATTCAAGTTTGTATTATTAACTTAATTTTAGTTTGGGTGTGGTGGTTCACACCTGTCATCTCAGCACTTTGAGAGGCTGAGGTGGGAGGATCACTTGAGGCCAGGAGTTTGAGACTAGCGTGGGTAACATAGTGAGACTTCGTCTCTGCAAAAAATAGAAACAGCCCGGTGTGGTGGCACATACAGCCCGGTGTGGTGGCACAGCCCGGTGTGGTGGCACAGCCCGGTGTGGTGGCACAGTCCCAGCTACTCGGGAGGCTGAGGCAGGAGGATCACTTAAGGAGCCCAGGAGTTCAAAGGCAAAGCCCTGGCATGGCCTGTCAAATCCTGTTGGCGCAGAAATAAATGAAAAAACAAAACAAACATAACATGACAGACATATAGAGAAGACATACTGTATATGACAGAGGAAGGTTAAATAGCCTTAATTGCTCATGTATTTCATTGAAATTTCTTGAGCATCTTCAGATTTGGAAATGGTTTTGCTTTTAGGGCTTAATTTTTATTTCTTTTCATCTTTGCCAATTTGGTAGGTGAAAATTGATTTTGTTTTGAGTTAAATTGGCATTTTATTAACTTACTAATGCGGTTAAATACATTTTCAAGTGTTTATTAACCATTTATGTCACCTCTTCTGTGAATTGCCTGTGTCTTTTGCTCATTTGTCTATTATGATATTTATCTTGATGTGTAAGCATGGCTTATTAAAGATATTAGCCCTTAATCTATTAAATGATTCTCATGGTTATTTAGTTTTCTTTTAAATGTGTTTTTAGTGCTTTTTGCCAGGCAAAACTCTTAAATTTTTGTGTAACTAAATGCACAAATCATTTCTGTTATGGTTTCTACTTGTTATGTTATGCTTAGAAAAATCATTCCCATTTCACAGTTATACAATTATTCACTTAAATTTTGTCCTGTTAATTTGATGGCTCCATTTTTGACATTTGATTTTTTAATTCATCTTGTCTTTATTTTGGCATAAAGCTTTATTGGGATCCAGTGACCTGTTATTGGTAATGTTAATTTCAAAAACATGGATTTGCCCATGCAAAGATGGTATACTCATTGCTGTGGAGTTATTTATGACAACGCAGTTTGCTGATCACTCCATCCTTTATTCACTTATCTTACATTAAGTTATATGTGTGCTTAAATCTGTTTCTGTACTCTTGTTTACATTTCATTGATCTGTTCTTTTTGGCTCTGGATACTATTTTTGTTTCTGTAGCTTGAAAACACATTTTTTTATATCTGAAGAAAATGTCCTTCCTTAGAACTCTTCTTTTTTCCCTGTCAGTTTGACTATTTTGCACATTTTTCAAAATGTACTTCAGAATCATTTTGTCACATTCAATAACATATCTACCTCACTGGGAGATGTGATTCAACAAGTCCTAATACATATCAAGAGCTTAGAACAGTGGCTGGCAAAGTAAATAGTCAATAAAGTTAATTATTATTTTTAAGTGACAAAAGTCCAACTCAAGCTGTCTTTTGAGAAAAAGCAGACTTTATTGGTTCATGTAACTGACAATCAGAGTAGATCTGGGCCCAGAGGTCTCGATGGTCTTGTATCTCCCTCCTCATGATGCCACTGACAGCCCCGAACGCAGCCTCAAAGCTTAGCAACCGCTGGGCCGGCACAGTGGCTCATGCCTGTAATCCTAGCACTCTGGGAGGCCGAGGTGGGCAGATGGCTCAAGGTCAGGAGTTTGAAACAAGCCTGAGCAAGAGCGAGACCCTGTCTCTACTATAAATAGAAAGAAATTAATTGGCCAACTAATATATATAGAAAAAATTAGCTGGGCATGGTGGCACATGCCTGTAGTCCCAGCCACTCGGGAGGCTGAGGCAGCAGGATTGCTTGAGCACAGGAGTTTGAGGTTGCTGTGAGCTAGGCTGACGCCACGGCACTCACTCTAGCCTGGGCAACAAAGTGAGACTCTGTCTCAAAAAGAAAAAAAAAAAAGCTTAGCAACCCCAAAGGGAAGAGGGTGTCTTCCCATAGCTCTCGCTGAGCAGTCTTGGGGAAGGTGCTGACTGCTCTAGCTTTGACCAAATGTCCATCTCTGAACCAAACACTGTGGTAGGAGTGCATGCCCTGGCCACTTGTCCCTGTGCTCAGCCCCACCTGAGCACCATGGGATGGGCTCTTCTCAGGAGACGATGATCTGTCTCTAGAAGGAGGAGAGTGGGATACTGATTGGGAAAACAAAACCAAGAAACAGGCGATACTGTCTTTCCTTGTGTTTTAAGTGTCTGAGGGACTTCTTTGTTGCCCCCATGTAGGGTCCACATTATTAGTAAGTCCTTACTGAAAAAGAAAAGAGTTGTGTTGCCAAACTTTTACTTTGCCCAATGTGTCAATCAGCGTTCATTGCAGATTGTGGAAACCCATCTGACTAGCTTAGGCAGGGAAGGGCTTAATACTGAGAACTAGGGAATTCACTGCTTATAAATTCCAAGAACTAGAGGAGCAGGCTCTAGGCCATGTGTCCAGAAAGGACTCCCAGGATTGGCCTTGCCAAGGAGCTGCTACCAGTACCCTTGTCAGATAGTCACTGCCCTGTTTTCTGGCTCCAGATTCAACTGTTCAATATACATTTTATTTATTTATTTATTTTTTGAGACAGAGTCTCACTCTGTTGCCCAGGCTAGAGTGCTACGGCATCAGCCTAGCTCACAGCAACCTCCAACTCCTGGGCTCAAGCGATCCTCCTGCCTCAGCCTCCTGAGTAGCTGGGACTACAGGCATGCACCACCATGCCCGGCTAATTTTTTCTCTATATATTAGTTGGCCAATTAATTTCTTTCTATTTTTAGTAGAGATGGGATCTCACTCTTGCTCAGGCTGGTCTGGAACTCCTGAGCTCAAATGATCGACCCACTTTTGCCTCCCAGAGAGCTAGGATTACAGGCGTGAGCCACTGTGCCCGGCTCTCATATACATTTTAGAAAATAAGCCACCACCTTGATTCTTCTGGGATCTCATCACCCCAGCCCCACTCCTCACTCATAAAATGGATGTCCTGTACGCCCATGGACGTGTGGGAAGCTAGAGCTGCAATACTGGGCCCTCTGCTTCCTCTGCTGGAGAAACACCAAGCGCTTCCATGTTAGGCCAAGAAGCAGGTGTGCACCATGATGGAGGCTGGGCCATATTAGACTCTGAGCTTTGGACAGGCTGGGAAATGTAGTCTTTGCCTTGTAGTCTCTAGCATGCATCTAGGCACACTAAAACGGACTGAGCTAGCCAACCAAGATAGAACATTTAAAAGAAATCCCCTGCCATCTACTTTCACATCATTTTAAATGGGAAAGGATATTTTTAAATTTTAAAACATTTTTTAGTAATTTTTTTTTACTTGTCACTGACTTGAAGCTCAAAGATATTTTTTTAACCCTCCAAAAGCACAAAGGACATAATCTTACATAAAGCACAGGTATACAAACTATTAAATACATGTATGTATATATCTCATTCTCTCTGTCTCTGACACACACACACATATATAAGAGGAGACTTCAAAGGGTTCATAACTTTCCCAAAACACTCTTATAATAAGCAGATGTTATCTTTCTTTGGCCCTCCAGAAAGTCAACAAGCAAAATTCCTTAAACGTCCTAAAATATTGTCATGACCTTTGCTCTTGACTGGTCTACTTTTGTTTTGACTGGACCACTTCCAATTCTTTCTGTTTTGTTTTGTTTTTTTTTTTTTTTTTTGAGACAGAGTCTCACTCTGTTGCCCCTGCTAAAGTGCTGTGGCTTCAGCCTAGCTCACAGCAACCTCAAACTCCTGGGCTCAAGCCATCCTACTGTCTCAGCCTCTCTAGTAGCTGGGACTGCAGGCATGCACCACCATGCCCAGCTAATGTTTTCTATATATTTTTAGTTGGCCAATTAATTTCTTTCTATTTTTAGTAGAGATGGGGTCTCACTCTTCCTCAGGGTGGTTTCAAACTCCTGACCTTGAGCGATCCTCCTGCCTCGGCCTCCTAGAGTGCTAGGATTACATGCATTAGCCACCACGCCTGGCCCACTTCCAATTCTTGGTAGCCAAGGGGTGCGGGGGGGCGGGGGGGCTGCATTTCCCAGGCTGTTGACTCTTTCCCCCTAATCTTTGTTTTCATGTTCCCCAGCTGTTACTAGAACACCAGGATGCGTATCAGGCTGGAGCCGTGTTTCCTGATTGTTTTTACCCTAGTATCTGCAAAGGAGGTAAGATGAAGGTTTGCAGAACAAACAATATCACTTTTACTTGGTTAATAGGAATAGGTATGACTTAAAAATGTATATACATATAATAGCACAATATATTTTCCATTGTTGTTGGTCAGTGACTTAGTATTTACCTGCTTCTTCATTGCATTGTTGCTGGCATTAGTGCGTAATATATTGTCAAGTGTTATGCACTTCTAAGATAGTGCTATTCATAAGTTGGGCTCCTGGGTTATATCAGGCATGGCCCTAAGAGGACACAGAAGTCACAGTCAAACTGAGTCATTGGAGGGGACTTTAATAAAGCCACTATTTTCAAAGGTGTAAGAGGAAGGTCAGGAATTGTAAGGGATAGTACAGGGGAAGGAGCGATTACTGGAACTGTGGAGACCTGCGTGAGGAGGGACACTTGAGGAGAGCTGGACCTTTAGCCGAGGGACACAGCCAGCCCACTGTGATCCCCACAGAAATGGAGCTAGGAGAATAAATGCCCCTAGCCTCTCTGTCTTTCTTTTCTCTGACCTCCTGTCTGTTCTCTCTGTGGGCCAAACCCAACCCAACCCAACCAAAGCCAGAGGGCAAAGAAGCCACCTGAATCAGGTGACTTCAGAGTTGCTCTGCAGGGTGGAGAAGGATGGAGAGTGGATCTGGGGGAACAAACGGAAGCCATCCAGCACACTGAGTGGTCGTGCAAACCATTTCTGGGGTCTTGGATCATCTGCCAATTAATCATTCCTTTAATACAGTGATGCCTTTAGGGTCAGTGAAATGTTTACGGCTACCTGCTCCTGTGGTTAGAATCCCAGACAGCTAAGCTTTTGTATTTCTCATATTTATAAGTAGTTTTCTTCTGTTTCCCTCTTAGTCTGTTAACTGTCGTTTCTCAATCCTATTATTTTGCCTGCGAGTCATGGTTCTCCTGCTTTCTAACCTATTATTTCTAATTTAGCATTTCCCAAACCATAGTCCTGGGACCTTTATTGTCCTTTGATGTTTTAACAGTCCCTTTATGTCTTATACAAAAAAGAAAGAAAGAAGGATTTTTCATCCATTACATTTGAGAAATATTGCTTAATATATGCCGTTTTTAGAGATAGACAAAACACACAATAATAAAGGTTCTGAGAAGAGTGGAAAAGGAATTCAAGCTATCTAACATTTTATATATTTTTTAAATAAAGCAGTAATCTCTTATGTGATATAAAGACCCATGTATGACTGATAAATCAAAAGGTCAATTAGAAAGAATTATAAGATATATAATGATTATAAGGAATCACTATATAGAAGCTCCAAAAACAGATTTCTCTTAGATTTTTAAATGAATTTTCCTAGATCTTACCTTGTTTCATGCATATCTAATGAAATAATAGTTTTCTTTTTCTTCTTTGGTGATTCACTTTTTTTTTTTTTTTTTTTTTTTGAGACAAGAGTCTCGCTTTGCTGCCCAGGCTAGAGTGAGTGTTGTGGTGTCAGCCTAGCTCACAGCAACCTCAAACTCCTGGGTTCAAGCAATCCTCCTGCCTCAGCCTCTTGAGTGGCTGGGACTACAGGCATGTGCTACCGTGCCCGGCTAATTTTTTCTATATATATATTAGTTGGCCAATTAATTTCTTTCTATTTATAGTAGAGAATGGATCTCGCTCTTGCTCAGGCTGGTTTCGAACTCCTGACCTTGAGCAATCCGCCCTCCTCAGCCTCCCAGAGTGCTAGGATTATAGGCGTGAGCCACTGCCCCTGGCCTGGTGATTCACTTTTATTGCATCTTTGGGAAGTACTTAGATACTTAGTTGCCATACAAAAAGCTCTTTGTTTTTATATTCATATTTCATCTGCTCACCTAATATTGAATTAACTTTCATAATTACAACAACAAGGGCAACTGGTTTAAATAGGATTAGAAACAGATCTGATTGACCCTCAGTGAGCTGTGGTATGATAGTGTGGATAGATGAGCCCAGCCCTCTGGACAGTGGCTTGCTACCTGTCAGCATCTGGCATGCCCTGGGGTGACTTTCTTTAGCTTCCAGTTTGTATGACTTACAGAAGGACCAGAGAGCTTTGGTTCACCTGGAAGTTTGATTAAGTGGAGGTTGGTTGAAAGAACTACTGCTATACTTAATTCTGGATGTTTAACTGTATTTTGGAGAACAGGAACTATTTAAAGTTTTACCTCTAGGAAAACTGTTGGAGCAAATCAAATTTCTTAGTTCCAACTTCTATAAAAATCATTTTCAGAAGAACAATGATTTAAAACTGGTTATGTAACTTTTACTTTAGCAACAGCATAAAAGTTTGGAACTGAGGGATCTGAACTCTGGAGTTTTGCTCTCAGTTGCCCCCGTAACACTTGGAACCCCATGAAGAATTTGTGGCACTTAGACATTTAGAATAGATGCCAGTTCCTGTCTTTCCTACCCTTCTGTGGGAAGAAAGGGCTACATGGGGCACACACTGGCCCACTCAAATAATGCTCTTGAAAATATTCACAGTGGCCTGTGCCATTTTAAAAACAATTATTATAGATTCAGATGCTTGAAAGTCTTTGGAATTTATGTTTTCGGTTTTTTGTACTCCTGAGGAGCTTGAAAGTAATGGACAAAGAGGATAGTTTTTAAAACCCAAACAAACAACTTGTCTCCTTAACTTTATAAGGCACAAAAAAGGAAATACTTCTAGCCTCTGTTCTAACCAGGTGATACGATATGCTGTGAGCCAACTTAGGCTCCTTTCCTCTTACTGTAGGGCTCTACTGGTCCCGCAGACAGTGCTATGCCTGTTCCAAAATTTCAGCTGACTCCTCTGTTTAGGAGGCTTCCTTTGAATGTTAGCAGAGGAAACTAAGAGGCTGGGAGGGAAAGTGGGGAAGGGACATGCCAACCTGGTTGGGGGGGGGGGGGTGGAAAGTTTGATTGAGGTGCTCCAACTTTTAAGAAAGAATCCAGAGCCCTGCTTTTGTTCTGTCAGGAAAATTCCATGAAGTGTCTGAGAGTACTCACTGGACTCCGTTTCTTAATGCAAGTGTTCATTACATCCGAGAGAACTATCCTCTTCCCTGGGACAAGGTAGGCACAGCCCTCTGATCCTAAAGACAATTCAGCTCTGAACCTGCCAAGTACTACTTTTCCACCCTCCCCCCCAGACCCTGTAAGGGCTATTCACCATCCTGCCTTCAATGCCAAGCACAATACTTACAACATAACAGATGGCTGGTTAATACTTGAATGAGCTATTAAAAAAAAAAAAAGTTTGGAGTATGTCACTTGGTCATTTTGCTATAATAGTAATTAACCTGAAAGCACTTCCCAGGCTCTACAAAACATTTCAAAAAGTCCTACAGTGACTGTTGATAACTAGAAACTATAATGTAGCTGCCTCTAAGTTTTTGTTAAGTCTCAATAATGGAAATGAATTCATGTTTATTAAAACTTTTAATAGGATTGTTGTTATAAAGTCACTCAAACACATGTGAGTCTAATTTGCTTATTTGGCAGGACACAGAGAAATTGGTAGCTTTCTTGTTTGGAATCACCTCTCACATGGTGGCAGATATCAGCTGGCATAGCCTGGGCATTGAGCAAGGATTCCTTACGACGATGGGAGCTGTGAGTACATCTCTTTATGCTTAATGACTTTACAGGAGTGATACGTCATACACAAGATCAAAAACTAACCCTTTTAAAGGAAAGGAAAATGTTATTCAGATGTCATGTAACAAGACTTCTTGCCCAAAGCAGTGTTTGGTTAGAGTTCTGTCTTTTCTAATTTGTTCCTTTTATTCTTCTTGCCACCTGGGTAGACTCATCCACAAGAGCAGAGTGATGAACGTGCACTGAAAGCAGTGAGAGATGTGATGTTTTGTTCTAGTCACAAAAAAATATTTGAGAAATTTTACGTTTCATTCAAGCTCTGTGTCTTAATAAGGACGTCGGCCACATGGTTGTGTTTAGAAGTAATAGTTCCAGTTTTTTTGCTTTTGCTTTTTCAATTTTCTATACGAAAATGCCACATACCATACTGAAAATTGTGATTTTTACCTGGTGACTTAGCTTCTGGAAGGCCCCTCTAGTCATTAGTTGATATTAATTTCATTCTTTTAGAATTTTAAACTTGGACTTTGCTTTTTATATATACTCTATAAGGCATAATTAATTCTCTTGCAATAGCTTCATTACCAGACATTGCATATACAGCTCAGCTGCCAATATAATTATTTTACTATTAATAATAAAATGTTAGTGTGAAAATTAAGTGCATCTATTATGTATCCTCAGCAATTCATTGGGTTAGGCTGTCATCTCCCCAATACTCACTTGAGTGTGGCGGTAAGAGTTTGGGCTATAATTTGTGATACATACCAGATGCTTCTCTTTCTTTTTCAGATTGATTTTCATGGCTCTTATCCTGAGGCTCATTCGACTGGTGATTTTGGTACTGTTTACATTTGCCAAATTTTCTCGTGTGGTAGTTATAGTTCACTTATAATGCAATCCCTAATGTACTTTAAATACTTACTTTTTTTTTTATATTTTGCCAGTGCATAGATACATATATGCATACTATCTTTCTTTCTTTTTTTTTTTTTTTTTGAGACAGAGTTTTTGCTCATCGGCCTGGGTAGAGTGCAGTGGCATCATCATAGCTCACTGCAATCTCAAATTCTTGGGCTCAAGTGATCCCCCTGCCTCAGTCTCCTGAGTAGCTGGGACTACAGGCATGCACCACCATGTCTGGCTAGTTTTTCTATTTTTAGTAGAGGTGGGGGTTTTGCTCTTGCTCTGGCTGGTCTCAAACTTCTGAGCTCAAGCAATCCTCCTGCCTTAGCCTCCCAGAGTGCTAGGATTATAGGCATGTGCCACCATGCCTAGCCAATTCTTTCTTAATTCAAATGCTTCACTAGCTGAGATTTTTAAAATATTGCTTCTTAAAAAAAGACACGCCTGTACTTAAACTATTAACAAAAATGTGTAACAATGTGAAGAACTAATAATCCAGATTGTGAGCACTCATGTTGAAATAAGTGTGCTGTGATTGTCACTAATCCACCATGTGTAAATTTTTCTCATACTGTAGGAGGAGATGTGTTGAGCCAGTTTGAATTTAATTTTAATTACCTCTCACGGCGCTGGTAAGAGCAATGTACATTTAAATGTGTTATACCTTAATGGCATTTTGGACCTTTGCTCTTTTTCTTAGAAAAGATAACTAACAGTATAATTAGGAGTCTTCTGCATTTCTAAATTTTGAAAAGCAAAACTGCAGATTAGAACAGTCTAGGTAGATTTTTTAAAAATAATTGTGAATTGTACCAAGCACATAAAATAATATATATTTATAAATAAGAGAATAAGATAATGCACACCTACGTAGCTATTGCCTGCCTTGAGAAATAGAGCATTACTGTTATCTTAGAAACTCCTTGTCTTCCCTTTACAATCACTTAACAATCACTTCCCTTTACAATCTCCTGCCTGGGGTAATCATTATTCTAAGTTTCCTATTAACCATTTTGTTGCTTTTCTCTACAGTTTTACTACATATGTATGTATCCATATGCAAATTATTATATGGTTTTTCATGTTAGATAAATGGAATTGTAAAGTATATATTCTTCTACAAATTTCTTATAATTATGTTTTTGAGATTTAATCATACTGATATATTTAGCTCTGTAGTTCATTCATTTTCACCCCTATGTGGTCCTCCACTCTATGGATATACCAAAATGGATTCTAAGGTTGATGCACACAAAAATATTTTTAAGTGTTTTTGCTTTACATAGGGTGTTGTATATGAACATTTTTCATATATATATTCATGCCCCAGAAGGGAATTTCTCTCAAGTAAACATCACCAAGGCCGGGCGAGGTGGCTCACGCCTGTAATCCTAGCACTCTGGGAGGCCGAGGCGGGTGGATTGCTCGAGGTCAGGAGTTCAAAACCAGCCTGAGTGAGACCGACCCTGTCTCTACTATAAATAGAAAGAAATTAATTGGCCAACTAATATATATAGAAAAAATCAGCCGAGCATGGTGGCGCATGCCTGTAGTCCCAGCTACTCGGGAGGCTGAGGCAGT